>OVBE01013438.1:0-12593 GCA_900406425.1 Iberis pinnata
TTCAGGGGAGGGACCCGGGGCGGTCGCCCCTAGTGTCCCTCCCACTAAGCCGGCACTGGGGTCGACTCCAGAGTCGATCTTGAGATTTTAAAGGCTACAATGTAAAATGAAAAAAGGACCGATTCTTACACTACAAAATTTAAAATGGGCCGGTGTTTAAACTAAAATTTTCGCAAGCTCGTGGTTGGTATGCTTGGTCTCAAGACCTGCCCCGTCAACATCCACGTAGTTGCAAAACACTATATGATAGTATTGGCTATAATCAAATATTGTTGATTCAATTATGACAAAGAATTAGAATTAGAACCGACATTAAAATATGTAACACATGCTTAAACATAAGGTCCAAGTTCTTTTATAATAGAGAATCATAGATAGTTAAGACTAAAATCTTTTAAAGAATTTTTGAATTTGTTTTTCCTAGAATAATCTCTTAAGAACCTAAAAAACATAATGCGAGATAGATTTTTATCAGTTGTTTTTTTAAAAACTTAAAAATATCTATAAGAATCATCATATAAGAGAAAATGCATCCTGTTTGAAATACTCACCAAGGTTGTTAGATCTAGGATCGTCGATCCTAAGATTTAGGTTCGTATTTGATAAAGGAGAATTACAGTTTGTTAATTGGCGCGTCGACAACACCGACGCGCTTAGAGTATCTGTTTACAAAATATCTTAGTTCGTCGAAAGAGTGGAGGATCGCCGGAATTAGCTCTGACTTCTCTCTAGGAACTTCTCTCTCTAAAAATCAACCCCTTTCCGCTTCGAGATGGTCTTCTATTTATAGTCGGCCCGTCATCATTACGCGTAGCTCGCTAGGTCTCCTGTTCATACGGCGATACAGCTAATAGGGCACTGTACGCCGCGCCTAGGGGATTGTAGATACACTGTTGAGATGGCTGGTTCCGCGCGTATCGACGCGCCGGAGAGGTGGGCTACTACTTCTTCTTTCTACTTGTTGGCTTGTCTATGGACTGGGCCTGGAGGCTTGAGCCCATATCCTACAATAAGCCTCCCCTAAGTTCGTCAAAACTGACATCGACTTGGTTCGACGGACGCGATTGGGCAGTTGGGCTCAATCTCGACAGGTCGTCCTTCACGCTTGCTTCACTGTTTCCTCTGGTTGGCGCGTCTAGACGGGTTGGTACTCCTAACGGTCGGCGCTGGGATCAAGGTTATGGTTGGCTTCTCGAGGAAGCTTCTTTTACCGGTTGCTTGCGTCTTAGCCGGTTCGTCTGCCGGTAGCGCGTTTTCGTGTCGCTTCGTCTCCCGGTCAATCTTGACCGGGACGCTTCGTCTCCCGGTCGTCCTTCTATATATACCCCCTCATTTCTTTATTGTCTTCACTTCGCAATTCTTGATTCAAGGTATAATTTTGCTCTCCCTTCTCTCTACTTTCTCTCTCTAGCTTTTCTTTATTCTCTCTTTGATGCAATAGGCTACGATCTTATGGGTTTGAGCGTCGGCAGTAGTACTAGTTCGTTTCGGAGTGCGTCCTCTAGTCGCCCCATGGAATCTTCTACGGGCGAGTCAGTGCGTCCAACTGATCCTACGACCAGTACTTCGTCTGGTGGGGTCGCAGAACAGGCGAACGATACGACTGGGCAGATAGCCGCGTCGACAAGCAAGACGAGTTCTCCAACCGACCATATGGATGCGATTCAGTTGTCTACAAGGAAGGAGTCGCGGGGCAACGCTGCTCAGGACGACCCGATGGACATGGTCCCTCTGACTGTGAGAGATAAAGTGCTCACGAAGAGGCGTACCGCTGCGAAGGCGTCTATACTGAGAAAAAGGATCCCTCCAAATAGTGGTGCCATGCTTGGCGTGACAATACCAACGTTCGAATCGTTTTTCCCTCGTTCGGATGGAGAAGGTTCATCTGCTCTTCCGCCGGACGTCGACAAAATGACTGGCGTCCAACCATCGATCATTACGAAGGCGCGTCTTCGAAAGATGTCGATCGCGTGCGGCTTTACTGACCCTAATCTTGTCTTTCGAGTCCCGGGCCCGAGGGAGCGACCATGGGACCCTTCCGCAAGGCTACTTTGCTATTTTCGAAGATTATTTTGCTTGTGCGCGGCTGTGGTTCCCAATACCGAAGGTCTTCGTATTATATTGTGCGAAGCGCCGCATGAGTATCTTGCAACATACGGTCGCGTCTATTCGCACCTTGGTGGGGATGCTGTTTCTGGCGGCCGAGGTTGGGGTCGAAGTCTGTACCGCGTTCTTTACCGATGCGACGAAGTTTGCTTCTAGTATGAGAATAGTGGATAAGGTTTGCTGTCCGACGGGCATGTTCTACGTCTCATGGAAGAAAAAATACAAGTGCGTCGGTGGGGTACCTAGGAAAATTTGGGATTGGTAGCATCGATGGTTCTTCGTGAAGGTCAACGACGCGTCTGTACCACCTTGTGCCTACAATTATTCCATGAGATAGAATATGCGCGTTGGTAGAGATTCATGTTAACTTCGCATTTTCCTTTGTTCGTACTAACCAGTTCGTCTTTTGATTGCAGATCGTCCTTTGCCGATCAAGAAATTTTCTCCTGGTTTCTTTGACAACATCAAGAAGATCCAGAATTTGGGGATGACCCTGTGGCAGGACATTACTCGCGAGGATATCACTCAGCGTCGGTCCATTTTTGCTAAAGGTGCGTTATACCGTTCTGTTCGTCTGTATTTCTTACTTTGATTCATTTCGAAGTTGCTTACTTCGTGTTTTTGGCAGTTGATTGGGATCGTTGTCCAGTGATCAAACCTAGACCGATGGCTGCGTCATTCGTTGAGGAGTTAAGGGCTGCGGCTTTGAGGAAACGAGCTTAAGTCGCAGCTAAAATGCTGGGAACCGTACCGGTTCCCGAGAAGGTCGCAGACGCGACAGTGGGGGATGATACTGCCGAAGCGGCTACTGCGGCCGCTCGATCTGAGAAGGCTGCTGGTAAGAGGGTTGTTCAGTCTTCGCCGAAGAGAAAAAGAACTGCTACCGAAGAGTTTAAGGCGCAGAAAAGGGCTTTTAACGCCACTCTGACGATTAAGGAGCCAACCGACGCTCCTCCCTTGACCATGATCACGATCGATCCTCTGCCTGTTGCGAACAACAAGCTCGCTCTGGCCACGAATAACGATGTCGTCGATGATCCTCATTCTGAGGGGCGTTTTTCTGTTTGGGTTGAGGAGATTGTGAGTCAAGGGGGAGGAGATGAACTTAGGGAGCCTAGCTTCGAAGCAGACGGTGATGCCGCTTCGGACCAAGACAAGTCTCAATCTATAGAAGATGATGGCCGGTTTCCTTTCAAATTCCACTACGACGACGTACTCAAACTGCATCGGGATCCTGTTGCTTGTGGGGAGCTCGTCGGGCAGCTGATCTCTGGTCCTACCCCTGATCCCGCGGCCACGGAGGATCGTTCCAGCGAGATTTTCGACGAGTTCTCTGTGTCGTATATCCGGGTGAGTATTTTTTATAAGTCCTTTGATCTGACGAGCTAAGCTAACTCGGATTTGTTCGCGCATACTGGGCAGATGGCGAACCATATGTTTAGATGGTTCAGGGCGAAGATGCGGATAAGTACATCCGGCTGTAGTGTGCCGAAAAGGACACGTCGAAGGGATTGATCGAGGTGGGCAAGACTCATGAGCAACATGCTAACGACGCGCTTGCGAAGGCCGAGCGTGCTAACGAGTTGATGAAAGCCGCCGAGTCGCAATGCGAAGCTGTGAAGGTTGAGAGGGATGGCTTCGCGGTGCGCAATGAAAGTTTAGAGTGCGAGGTCAAGAGACTTATGGAGGAAAACCAAGTGCTCACCACTCGATTTGATGACGCGAACAAGGAGAGGTCGCGTGTGATCAGGAAGCACGAGTCTATGGTTAAGGAGGCACTGGCGAAAGCTGAGGGAAATATGGTCGCGTCTGTCGAGGCCAAGTTGGAGAAGGTCCAGGAGTATCTGGATAAGACGTGCGAAGTGAAGCCGCTCGACGAAGCTGTTGCCTGTTACGAGAAGGCTGGTGACATTTTCGACATGGTGGTTAGCTTCGGCGGCGTCGTCCCCGATATTCTTCGAGAGACTCTTGTCGATCAACTAGAAGAAAAGAAGAAAGCTCGAGCTTCGGTCCCGTTTTGCGAGCTCGTAGTAGAAGACCTCGTGTGTCCGATAAAACCACTGGAAGTCGTGGTTCGCGGGGCCGATGATCAAGGCTCGTCGATTCAGCCTACTGGGGCGAATGACGATGCTGTCATTGATGACGCAGCCAAAGAAGAAGATGCGGCCCAAGAAGAGGATGCGAGCATGGTGCAGTTTAGGGGTTTTTATTATCTTTCGTCTTTTACTTTTTCATGTTTTCCTTTTTGTGTTGCTTTGGTAATCCTGCCGCGTTCGCAGCTTGTAAAGACTTTGTTGATCGATTTAATGCGAACTTTTTCCCTCGTGAGTTTATCTTGTTTTTCTCTTTACGTTGTTCTGACAGCTTCGCCGCATTCGCGGTCTGTAGAGACTTGGTTGATCAGTCTTGTGCCTATTTTCGCCTTTGTGTTGTTACCTTGACTTGTTTTGTTCAGTTTTGGTGTTTTGGTTGGTGCGAAGCTGCGGTAGCCTCGGCTTATCCTTATGTTCCGGTTCGTCGATGATCTGGCGAGTCTGGGCTCGGCTTAATAGGTGATCATGACTCGCTGGAACTTGCGAGGCTCGACCTCGGCTTTTCGCGCGCAAGTGTTATTGCGTATATTTTTCCTTATTCCCTTAGTGATCGTTTAGCTAGAACGTCACTGCGAGCTGTTGGCTCGGCTTTAATTTTTACGAGGGTTACCTCGGCGAGTCTGGGCTCGGCTTTTATAATTATTTTACGAGGGTTACCTCGGCGAGTCTGGGCTCGGCTTTCATAGTTATTTTACGAGGGTTACCTCGGCGAGTCTGGGCTCGACTTTCATAGTTATTTTACGAGGGTTAACTCGGCGAGTCTGGGCTCGGCTTTCATAGTTATTTTACGAGGGTTACCTCGGCGAGTCTGGGCTCGGCTTTTCGCTTGTGTAGTCTGAAATAAACTGATATGTTGATATAGATTGAGGGTAATGAGGGCGTCTATTCCCCCCCCCCAAAAAAAAAAGGTTTTTATATTTATTTTTTGTTATAGCTGGACCCTTATTTTGGGCTGCCTACGTACCCATTATAGAGGGATCAGGCCATCCGTAGTTCGAGGCGCGGCCATATCTGAGTCAGTAGTGGTAGAGTTTGAGATGGTGCGCGTTCCAGGAGCGTGGCTGCATAACTCCGTGTAGGTTGGCTAGCTGGTAGACGCCTGGTTTGATTACTTTCGTCACTTGGTAAGGGCCTTCCTATCGTACGCCGAGTTTGCCAGCTCTGTATTCTTTGGTGTTGTCGAATACATGTCTGAGGACCAGGTCTCCTTCGTTGAAACGTCGCACGTTGACATGCTTGTTATAATACCTTGCAGCGGCTTGTTGATAGTTCTGGATGCGCAGTAGGGCCTTGTCTCTATTTTCTTCTGCTTCGTCCAGACGATCGTGCAGCATTTCGTTGTTTGTTTTGTCGTTCTCTGGTAGCTTTAATCTTCTGAGGCTGTAAACGTTAACTTCGGAAGGGACCATAGCCTCGACGCCGTGGGCCAGAGAGAATAGGGTTTGGTTCGCCGTCCTTCTTGGTATTGTTCGATGAGACCAAAGGACTCCTTCTAGTTCGTCCGCCCATAGGCCCTTTTTCTTTTCTAGTCGCTTTTTCAGACCGTCGACGATGGTCTTGTTGGTTGCTTCGGCCTGTCCGTTTCCTTGGGGGTATCGGGGTGTCGAATGCCTGAGGCGGATCCTCCACTTTGAGCAGAAGTCTTCATAATGGTGCAAACAGAATTGCGACCCGTTATCAGTGACGATCTCGTAAGGGAGGCCGTGCCTGCAGATTATGTATTTCCAGACGAAGTTTTGGACTTGGGTGTCGTGTATTTCGGCGTATGACTTGGCTTCGACCCACTTTGTGAAGTAATCCATCATGACGAGGAGGTACTTTCGACCGCGTGATGAGGGCATCGGCCTGACAATGTCCATCGCCCATCGCATGAAGGGATATGGCGACGCGGAGCTACAGAGGAGTTCGGTCGGTTGATGAATATTCGGTGCGTGCCGTTGGCATTGTTCGCATTTCAACGCGTATTTGTGGCAATCTGCGATCATAGTGGGCCAGAAATGTCCGTGCTTCTTGATCTTGAGTGCTAAAGCGCGTCTGTTGGAGTGATTACCTCCTGATCCGTCGTGTGTCTCGCAGATGATTCGTTCGGTTTTGTCGGGGCTGGGACAGGTGAGCAGGATTCCTGTCGAATCGTGTCGAAGCAGGTGGCCGTCCATTAACATGTAGTGGGCGGCTTTGGCTTTTAGTCGGTGTGCGTCCCATTTATCCTCTGGTGCGGTCCCGTCTGCTATATATAGTTTGATCTCGTCGCGCCAGTCGGTCGTCGGTGCTTTGTGATCTGCTCCGAATTCGACATCATCTCCCGCGATGTCCTGATCGTCGATAAAGTGGACGAAGTCCGAGTTGATGCTTGGTTTCGCTATCTTCTCTACGGGTATGGTGCAACGCAGGTGGGAGTCGCTCGCTGAGGCTATTGTTGCGAGTGCGTCGGCGATTTTGTTCTCGCTCCTTAGGATTTTCACGATTTTGAAATATTGCAGCTCTCTTGCTAGGTGCTGGACGACGCGCAAGTATGCGTCCATCCTGTCGCTCTTCGCCTCGTAGTCTCCCAAGAATTGGCTGGCGACAAGTTGCGAATCACATAATGCTCGTATCTGTGTTGCTCCAATGCCTTTAGCTAGCTTCAATCCTGCTATGATCGCCTCATACTCCGCTTCGTTATTGGACGCGTTAAAGCCCAGACGAAAAGATTGCTCAAGTACTTCGCCTTCTGGGGATTCCAGCCGTATCCCCACTCCTTATCCCCCGGAACAAGAGGACCCGTCGACGTGCAACGTCCAAATATGAGGGGCTTCTGCGCCTTCGATCAGCTCTGGGGGTAGCTCGGTGATGAAATCGGCTAACACTTGAGATTTCGCGCTCGTCCGCCCTCTAAAATCGATGACATTTTCACTTAGTTCGACGGCCCACTTTGCCATTTTCCCTGACTTATTCGGGCTGTGCAGGATGGCGCGCAGAGGCTGGGCGGTCAAGACCGCAATCGTGTGCGATTGGAAATATGGCCGAAGTTTGCGCGCTGCGATGACGATGGCGTATGCGAGTTTTTCCAAGGTTGGTTAACGAATTTCCGCGCCGTCGAGGGTTTTGCTGATGTAGAATATTGGTCGCTGTTCACGGCGGTCTTCTCTTACGAGGACGCCGCTGACCGCCGTTGTAGACACAGAGATGTAGAGGTAGAGCGTTTCTCCATCTTCGGGTTTCGCTAATGTGGGCGGCGTGGAAAGGTATTCTTTCAGCTCCTTGAATGCTTGCTCGCACTTGTCGTCCCATTCAAACCTTTTGTTGCCGCGCAAAAATTGATAGAATGGGAGACATCTGTCCGTCGATCTTGATATGAACCTGTTTAGTGCCGCGACGCGGCCAGTGAGACGCTGTACTTCTCTCTTGTTCTTTGGCGAAGGTAGGTCGATCAGCGCCCTTATTTGCTTCGGGTTTGCCTCTATTCCTCTTTGCGTGACTATGTATCCCAGGAATTCGCCGGAGGTGACGCCGAAGGTGCACTTGGTCGGGTTGAGCTTCATCTCGTATTTGTTTAGTATAGCAAAGCATGAGCGTAGGTGCGCTATGTGATCTGTCCTTGACAAGGATTTGACGAGCATATCGTCGATGTAGACCTCCATCGTCGTTCCTAGTAGATCGGCGAACATGCGATTCACTAACCTTTGGTACGTCGCGCCGTTGTTTTTTAACCCGAAAGGCATGACGCGGTAGTAATACGTCCCTCTATCGGTTATGAACGCTGTCTTATCTCGATCGTCGGGATGCATCGCTATCTGGTTGTACCCAGAAAAAGCATCCATAAAGGAGAGCAGCTCGTTTCCTACCCTTGCTTCGACGAGGCGGTCTATGTGCGGCAAGGGATAGCTGTCTTTCGGACATGCTTTGTTAAGGTCGGTGAAATCAACACACACTCGCCATTTTCCGTTCTTTTTCTTCACTACTACCGGGTTGGCCAACCATTCAGGGTATTTGACCTCCACGAGCGACCCGGCGCGCAGCAGCTTCTCCACCTCATCGTTCACCGCTTGTGCCCTCTCAGGGCCCAACTTTCGACGTTTTTGTCTGATTGGTTTGAAAGTTGGGTCGACGTTGAGCTCGTGACAGGTGATGCTAGGGTTTATCCCGGTCATAGATTCGAGCGTCCAAGCGAACGAGTCGGAGTTTTCTTTGAGGAAAGCGACCAGTTCTTCCTTGATGGCCTTGTCGAGCTCGTGTCCGACGCCCACACCTCGTTCTGGGTTATCTGTGTCGATATTGACTTGGTCGATGGACTTGTAGCGTTGTTCATCAACGTGTTCGCGCTCTTTTGGGATGTCCGGTCTCTCGGCGCGTCCCGCTGTAGCTGCTATAACTCGTTGCTTTTGCGAGCTTTGTGCTCCGCGATAAAACATGTCCTCGCTGCTTGTTGATTGCTCCTCAGGGTCACCGTTCCCCTTGTCGTCGGGATTTTGACGCACTGGTGAAAGATCGAAACTGCAGCCTTAATGGCCGCAAGCCACGGTGTACCTAGGATGGCGTTGAAGATGGGGTGCTCGTCGACCACCTGGAACTTTGTTGTGGTGACGCTCCCTTCCGCTCGGACCAGAAGTTTGATGGTTCCGATGGTCTCCACCGAATCGCCGCTGAAACCGGTGAGGGACTGCGTCGTTTTCTTTATCGCTTCGTCACTAATTTCCATCTTGCGAAGCGTGCTTTTGAAAATTATATCGACCGAGCTGCCCGTGTCGACGAGGATTCTAGTCACCTCGCAATCCCCGACAGTCAGTTCGGCAAGGATGAAATCCTTCAATGTACCGCCGATCCCGATGAGGTCTACGGTGAATCTGATCGGCTCATGTCTCATTTGCTTGCTGATTGCCGCGCCCCTAGTGTTTAGGACTAGATTTTCTGATTTGGCTGCAGCGCGGATGTGATCACCGCGCTTCTTGAGGCCACCTAGGATCACGTTGATGCGACATCTAGGTCGAGGCATATCTTTAGTCCTTTCGTTGTCATTATGTTGGTGCGGCGGTGCCATATCCTCGTCGACTGGTTGCCATCGCCTGTCGTCTGCTTCTTGGTTTTGGTTCCAGGGCAGTTCTGGGATCGCTCTCTGTTGGTGCGGGGCATATACTGGCTCGGTCTGTGTTGCTCATCGCGCCCTCGATTCGCCTGATACTTCTTCAGGAGTGTGTCTTTCAGGTGGCAGCATTCGGCCGTGCTGTGTCCTTGTCTATTGTGGAACTCGCAGTACGCGTTCCTGTCGTCGTCCTTCCTCTGATAAATCGGGGGTTTTCGCTCTTCCACCAAATAGTTTGCGCTTCTCTTTCCCTTGTCTTGGTTTGATTTTCCCTCGTAGAACTGTCGGTGCTCGACCTGTTCCTCTTTTTCCTTTGCGTGGTTGGTCTTGGCGTGTCTATGAGACATCGCTGCTCGCTCCTCTTCCATCTCGATAAATCTATTTGCTTTGTGGAGCGCGTCTTCCAGTGTTTGTGGTTGGTTTAGGAGTAGTTCCTCACGGAACCTTGACTCGTACCATAATGCGTTCCTTAGCGCGACTATTGCAGCCTCGTCTGAGATCGCTACTCTTGATACTACTTCTTTGTATCGTTCGATAAATGTTCTTAGCGACTCTCGTGGCCCCTGACTTAGAGACCATAGATCGGCGGTGGAGGTTTTCTTCTCCATGAACATAGAGTAATGCTTGACGAAGGCCGTCGATAACTGTTGAAAGTTGTCTATAGACCGGGCTTTGAGGTGGGAGAACCAAGAAAGTGCGGCCCCACCCAAGTTTTCGATGAACAGCTGGCAGAACCCGGCATCTTTTTCCTCGTCGGTGAATTGGGCGCGTCCCATTGCAATGGTGAAAGCAGTCATGTAATGGGTCGGATCTGCGTTTCCCTCGAACGTCTGGAATTTTATCTTTGCGGTGTGTTTGATCTTTGTTTCGGTGATTCTTTTGGTGAAAGGGGTGCGCTGAGTCTCTTCGACCACCCGTTTGATTTCTGGAGCCGAGCTCGTTGCTTTGTGGACCAGAGAGCTCATTTCCCGCAGCTGTGCTTTTAGTGCCCTTATTTCGTCGTTGGGACTGGACGCGCTCGGGGTAGTCGCCGTCTGACCTTCTTGATGATTGGTTTCCGGATCTTGTCGGACCCCGACGGGTGGTGGAGTCGCGTCTCCAGTCCCAAACATGTTCATGTTCAAGATTTCCAGTTCGGCTCTCCTTAAGCTTGCTGTCATGACGGCTTCGAGTTTGCTCCTTAGTTGGCGCGATTCGTTTTCTTGTTCTTCCAGCCGACGCTGAGCGTTTTATTCATCTCTTCCTGCGTTGGCAGTCCTGGAATTCTGTCGTTCGGCCCCGTTGGCGTCTTTGGGTCGGCGATCTCGTTCTCTCGACCCTCTAGATGGGTTATGTCTTCGACGAGTACGGGTCCGTCTAGATTGCTAGTGCTTGCCATGTCTTCGGTGCGTCTGTGCTTCCTTCTGTGCGTCTGTGCTTCATTTATCTAATAGGTCCCCAGTGGAG
The DNA here is from genome assembly GCA_900406425.1 of Iberis pinnata. Taxonomy (NCBI): domain Eukaryota; kingdom Viridiplantae; phylum Streptophyta; class Magnoliopsida; order Brassicales; family Brassicaceae; genus Iberis; species Iberis pinnata. The sequence goes on from OVBE01013438.1 coordinate 10,705, forward strand.
TCGCCAATTGTTGGATCTAGGATCGTCGATCATAAGATTTAGGTTCGTATTTGATAAAGGAGAATTACAGTTTGTTAATAGGCGCGTCGACAACACCGACGCACTTAGAGTATCTGTTTACAAAATATCTTAGTTCGTCGAAAGAGTGGAGGATCGTCGGAATTAGCTCTGACTTCTCTCTAGGAACTTCTCTCTCTAAAAATCAACCCCTTTTCGCTTCGAGATGGTCTTCTATTTATAGTCGGCCCGTCAGCATTACGCGTAGCTCGCTAGGTCTCCTGTTTATACGGCGATACAGCTAATAGGGCACTGTACGCCGCGCCTAAGGGACTGTAGATACACTGTTGAGACGGCTGGTTCCGCGCGTATCGACGCGCCGGAGAAGTGGGCTGCTACTTCTTCCTTCTACTTGTGGACTTGTCTATGGATTGGGTCTGGAGGCTTGAGCCCATATCCTACAAAGGTTTTAACTAAAAAGATTTATTATTTTCAGTTGAAAATGTTCATTATTGAACAAAAGTTTAATACATAAATTTAACGCAATATAAATAGCGACTTTTTGCTAGGAAGTAGAATGTTATTTATGTAATTTTTTTGTCAAAAATAACATATATTATAGTAATGAAGGTAATTGAACAAAGTTTAGACCTTACTCCTTTAAAACAAATAATAAACTTTTTAAACAGGTTTCTTTAAAACAAATGTGAAAATATTGTCACAAGTAATTGAACGCATACACTTTTTTTTTGTTTGGAAACAATAAAGACATTAATGTGTTAGTGTGGGTGTATAGGGGCGATGAATCAGCTAGCTAGAAACTTAGCATGTGAATGGGCTCGAGATGGAATTAGGGTTAATGCTGTGGCTCCTGGAGTCATCGCAACTCCTATGGTTGAAGTTGTGAGATTCTATTTTACAAGTCTTTCAATCATTCTAAGAAAATAGCTTATGTTAATCGGAAAACGAAGGGCTTGGCATTCGGGTATCTGGGTCGGTTCGTGTCGAATAACTAAGGTTTCGAATAATTCAGGTAGTATTGATTAATACTCATTTAGGAACCATTAAAAATTTGGATCGGTTCAGTTCGGGTACGCTTCTAGTCGGGTCGGTTCAAGTAATTATATAAAGAACCGATATGGAAGCGAACAAATTTGGATCCGATTAAAAACAAGTATTTTTACCTAAATACCCGAAATTACCCAAAAAATCACAAATATATAAATGTTCAAATTGTAATATGAAAATGTCCAAGTTTAGAAAGTAGCAAAAATATGAACATACAAAACTTAAATTTATGAAAACTAAAACCCAAAATAAGACAAAAAAAATTCAAATATATCATATAAATAATAATACAAATCCAAATAGTGAAAGAAGTTGTTTGATATCTCTCATTAGTCACTAGAATCATTACTTATATAATGTTTATACAAATATTGTATTTTGTTTTACGATTTGGATTTTTTGGTAACATGGATAATAAATGTAAACTGAGTTCAAAACTCAACTAAAATCCGAATTACCCGAGTGACTCAAACCAAAAAACCGAAATATAGTTAAAACCCCTAATTACCTGATAAAATTAATTTTATATTGTTGAATCAAGACTTAACAAGCAGTTTTAGGTCTTAGATTATGTGGGTCAAAGCTTAGAAAAATTTCATATATCTTTTTTTAAGAGTGATTACATGAGTATTTATATGAAGATATAATGCAAAAACCCTAATTACATAGATTTAACCAAATGGGCCACGAGCTGGACAGTCCAACTCGTCAGGTCGGCCTATATAGCTTTCGTCTTCTTGGGCCCTTTCTCTTCATCACGTCGGCGTCCAGCTGGGCCTTGAGTCGAAATGGGCTTTCAGGGCAGGTGCTAAACCTGGTATCAA
>OVBE01013439.1:0-12711 GCA_900406425.1 Iberis pinnata
TACCTTCATCCATTTCATTCTGCATCCATACAAGTTCCAACCTTCAAAGTGTGTTGCACATCCTTAGGAAGACTCTATCAAGTCAAAGATCGAGAAAAGAGTTTTCACTCCAGCGTCTACCTCCTTGTTTTGATGGTGATATGAAATTTCATTAAAATCTCCTATCAAGGCCCAGGGAGAAAATCTCAAATCGCTTATACGTTTCAGATGTTCTCATACTCTTCCAAAATTTGAAACAACAGGTGCACCATAAACAAAAAGATAAATGTTTTATTTCCTTCAATGGTAATCATAGTATCGATTAAATTTTTATTGAAAAAAAAACAATAACTCGAAATTGCAATAAAGCTAAAAGGATTAGTCCCCCGCTATGACCAAAAGAGTCAAGATAAAATCATATCATAAACGTAATTTGTTTCGTTAGTCAATTTTTAGCATGTTTACTATAACATATCACCCACCAATCATGTTAAGATAGATATTTTTCTTTTATAGGTCAATGGTTAGCAACTTAGCATATGACACATCATTTATGTTGACATAAGTATTTTATTCACATGACACATAATTGTCCAATTTGCAACATAACTGGCTATTTATAAATATTACTCTCAAATGACGTTCGATATATTATTATAGTTATAATGTTTAAATTTTAGATATCTATAATGTTATTTAAAAATGAAGTTTTGAAAATAACATATATTACATCAAATGTCTTTGTTTCTAAAAATAATTTAAGCTTAATCAACAATAATTTAAATTAAAACTAAGCTAAACGTCTACTTCTATATATATATCAACACAAGATAAATATATGTTAAAATCTGCTGTCAACTTTTGGAAAAAAGTATACATACAGAATAAATATCTTCTTAAGGAATAACTGCGTATTTTTACAGATGGGAGGAGGAAAGTATTTAGGCATTCCTGAATAGTTTCACGGTTCCAAAGTAAACTTTTTTGCATGTGTTAGGGATTGGTTATATAGTAGAATTAATGAATTGGTATGCTAAATTTCTCTCAAAAGGGAGGAAGAAGGTTACGATTTAATCAATGGCACATGCTTTATATAGACATGTTTTTATTGCCTAAAATTCTCTTACATAACCTCAGAAGTGTGATAGCTAGGTTTGTGTAGTCTACAAAAATATAGGGAGGTGGTATACATTGGGTAGCATAGCAAAAAAGCGTCTGCCGAAACGCATGGGTGGAATGAGTTTCAGATTTTTTTATTTGGTTAATCAAGTCTTACTGGCCAAACAAATTTGGAGGTTATATCTGAAACCATATTCCCTCTTTGCAATAATTCTTAAAAGCATATATTAGAATGATCTACCTTTTGACGCATCTAACCCGATATGGTCGTCTTATGGGTTGTAAAATATTTGGAGTGTTCGATTCCTTCTCAAACAGGGATCACGTCGCACAATCGGTAATGAACACCACACAAAATTTTGGGAGGATAATTAGATTCTAGACAACCTCATCCAGGTTATAGTGTAGCCATTATTGTTTATGTAATTTACGAGTGGTGGACCTTTTACAGGAGGATAGGACAACGTGGAGGACACCCATCCTACACTAGTTAATCCAGTCTCTTATTATACCTACTATTATGAGTGTCAGGCCATCACAAGGTAAGGAGGATGGTTATTGGAATTTTACAAAAGATGGTTCTTACACATTTCAATATGGGTATAAGAGACTTGATGCTAGGCTGGATGATGACATGGCTTTTGTGACATAATTACCTATGACTAATTCCCTCAATAACATAGTTTGGAGCATGAAGGCTCTTCCTAATCTAAAACATTTCTTATGGAAGGTTATTTCTGGAGTATTGATAGTGAATGCTCAATTGACAAAGCGTAATCTACAGGTTGATCGTATTTGCGCTTGTTCTGGTAATATGGAAGAGAAAATCAGTCATGACATGTTACTTGCTCTTCGGCTCTTCAAACATGGGCTCTATCATCGATTTCATCTCCACTTGGAGTTTTTCTTGAAGAACATCCAGTATCTCTATTCCCATGGAGACTTTGTCCAAGACAATCTTACAGGAAAATATGAGAATTTATTAATTCTCTGGTATATTAGAAAATGCGAAATAATAAAGTATTTAATGAAAAGACGTGGGATTCACTAGACGTTCTTACCTTACCTTCCAAAGAGGCATCAGACTGGCTATATGCTAATAATAGTATCTATGAGCCCACAATTGTAAAACAGTCAGGATACTTGGTACTAATCGTCATGCGGTTAGTCATGATGATACTGTATGCTTTGTTGATGGTTGATGGAGGCGAGAGGACCATACTTGTTGCTTGGGATGCATTCTTACAAACTATTTTGGGTCAACTTTGTTAATGGGGTCAAGAAGTCTACATCATGGAGCGTCAGCACTCACGTGGAGCTATAAGTTTGCTATGGATCATGCAGAGTTTGCACAAAATGAATCGACCTTGTGTGGTCTTCTACACCAATTACCAGGAGTTGATAACGATGACTTCAAATCCATCTTCTTGGCCTGTTTTCAGCAGAGAGTTGGAAGATTTAGACGCTTATAGAGGCATTTATCTAGAAGTGAAGATCAAATTCACTCTGCGAATTTCTAATATACAACCAGATTTTCTAGCATGTACAATACGGAAGCAACGACGACGTTTCCTTTTTAATTGGATCATCCTTACATGTGTGGATGCTAAAAAATCCATCTATAGTTTTTAATTGTTTAATGATTTTTTCGGTGACAAAAAGTTATATATAATATATATAAATTTATTCTTAGTCCACAAGCTCACAAGAAATTTTNTTTTGAAGATTTGATGGTCGCCATGTATTTGGTCGCCATGTTTATTTATTATTGGACTCCCTATCTTTGGGCTTAAGACTCTCTAACTCACTTAGAGCGTTCAAATAATAAAAAGATTCCCCTCTTGTAGCTATCATTCCTCCAGTTCATCTCTACCCATCTCTTCGATCCTTATCCTCAAGATTATCACCGTTCATCTTCATTATCTATTCTCCTTCTCACTTAAATCGCATTTTCTTTCCTTTTTGAACCACAATCTCGTACTAGTCATCCTTCTCATCTCATTTATCATCTTATTAAAGTCTGTACCAACCTCCATGTCTACTAACATTAATTAAGCCTTACATTCTCTCAATCTTTCTGAAGATCCAGACCCACCATTCATCTTACTTGACCTCCCAGACTATAGCTCAAGCCATAAAAACTACATCGGTCTCATAGGAAGACTTCTCAACCCCGAGAACCAGAAGATGTCGAGTCTCATCCTTGATATGCCACACAAATGGTAGATTTATGAAAGAGTCAGAGGTGTGGCTCTATCCCATGAAAGATTCCAGTTTTTCTTTGAACACAAATATGATCTTGACATGATCCTCGACAAAGGAGCATGGACATACAATGAATGGTCGATGACCATAGAGCGATGGGTCGAAACTCCACCGCCAGACTTCCTTCAGTTCATCCTGGTATGAGTTAAAATTCGCAGTATTCCGATGAACTACTATACTGAATGATCGATCAGATCACTTGGTGGGATACTTGGAGAAGTCGAGGACCTGGAATTTGATCCGGAAAAGCCTCAAAGTCAAGATTATGTTCGGGTAAAAATCAGATTCGATGTGAACAACCCTCTTAGAAGATCCAAAGTTGTCTCCCTTCCGAATGGTGGAAACACTACCATTTTGTTTGACTATGAAAGAATACAGAAGATATGCTATCATTGCCAGCGACTCACTCACTCAAAAGAAATATGTCCATTTCTATTGAATGAAAACTCATCTGCATCACCATTCCAACCCTCACCAGTTCGTGTCAATAAGGACAAGGTCTTATCTATATTGAAAGAACTGATCCATTGTTTGGAGTACTACAAGAAGAACAATATGAACATGATCCAGCAACTGGCAGATTGAAGATCGCTACTAAAGTTATGGATCACAGGAGACTTTATCTTCTTGCAAGAGAAGCATCTGAATGGAAAATGAGGGAAGAAAGAATTAGGCAATCTATCCAAAGCTTGAATGGGAACCCAGAAGGCCAACAAAGAGTGTTAAGACTCGAACCACCTGAGATGAATTCAATAAGGAAAGGCAAGGGTATTTCACTAGCTCAATATACATCTATGGAAAGCATCTCGGCAGATAACATCAAACCTCCCTCACCAAAAATTCTGCAATAACCATTAAAGCTGCTCAAAGGTACATAACTAGGTCAACTAATCAGCCCGCTCTTGCACCGATGATTAATGAACCAAGTGTGGCACCAGAACTATTCTGATTTGAGGAAACAAACAACCACCAATCCTCCTCTAAATCAACTTCAACTGGACGTACAAGAGGACTTAACAAGAATACACAAAAATATTTCAAAGCTAAAAGACAGGACACACAAAGGGAGAAATGGCCAATTTCTAGAAGCCAGGAGGATCTTCCAGAGATATCAAGTAGCTCAACAAAAATGAAAGAACGTGAGACATTGGAAGGCTCATCAAAGGTTCCCAAGCTCAATCATCCTGAGTTGGTTTTCAAGGGGGAACCACCTCGAGATATATGAGTATTATTAGCTGGAATTGCCAGGGTTTAGATTCTCTAGAAGGCCTAGCGATTCCTCATCTAAGGGATTTGAGGAAGTTTTTCTTCCCTGAGATTCTTTTTCTGATGGAGACGATGAACAACAAGAATATTTTGGAAGACCTTAGAGTGTGGTTGGGCTATGACTTTGTATATACTGTAGATCATGTTGGGCATGGGGGTGGCTTAAAATTTTTTTGGAAAAGCTCTGTAAACTTATCTATCTTATCTGCGGATAAAAATGTTATCGACCTCCTAGTTTGTATTGAAGGTTTTAAGTTCTATGCCTCTTGTATATGTGGTAACCCTATTCTAAAGCAAAGACTCAATCAATGGGAAAGACTTAGCAGGACATGAATCAACAGGTCTGATAATTGGTGTCTATTTGGGGATTTTAATGATATATGCAACAACGAAGAAAAGCTTGGAGGTCCTACTAGGTGCGACTCATCCTTCATTCCATTCACTGATATGCTCACAACCTGAAAAATTATAGAACTTCAATCAATTGGAAATACATTCTCATGGTCAGGTTTTCGACACTCACTTTGGATACAGAGCTGTATTGATAGATGTTTCGCAAACAAGGCCTGGCACAAAACCTTCCCTACTTCGACACAAACCTTCTTGGACATAAGGGGATCAGACCACATACCAGTCCTCATCTCTCTACATGCTCATTCAACATCATACCAAAAGAGATTTATGTTTGATAAGCGTTTACTTCCTAAAGAAGGCATTAGATCACTGATCCATTCTAGCTGGAACTCACCTTCTACTTATCACAACAACCCCTCATCTACTTCAGCAGGCTTAGTAAGAATCTGAAACTCTCTTAGCAGATGGAATAGAACAAAGAACTCAAACTCAAGAATAGCAATCTCTCATATGGAGTTTGAATTGGAAGCTGAAATTTCTTCACCAAACCCAACTTCTTCCCGCCTGCAGATGTTAAAAAAAGATTTATCCAAAGCTTATAAAGAAGAAGAAAAGTTCTGGAGACAAAAAAGTAGAGAGAGATGGCTTAAAGAAAGATGCTCTAATACCAAATTCTTTCACCCATCTATAATGGTAAACATATCCTCTAGAAGATTAGATTTTCTACTGGACAATCTTGGCAACAAACATTATTCAGAGGCATCAAAAGTTGAAGTTGCATCCAATTATTTCAAAGATCTCTTTAAATTATTCTCTCTTACCAATCATCAAAATTTCTTCTCGGGATTCCAAAGCAAGGTGACATATCTATAAACTCCATGTTGATAGCTCAACCATAAAAAGAAGAAATCCTCAAGCTGTCCACTCTCTCAAGTCCGATAGTTCTCCAGGCTATAATGGTTTCTCAGGCCTTTTTTCCAATCATATTGGGCTATGGTTGGACCACAAATCTCGCAAGATATAAGGAACTTCTTCTCAAGCTTCACGTTCCCTAGAGACTGGAATTTCACTCAGCTCTGTTCAATCCCAAAGATCCCTCATCCAACACCAATGAAAGACCTTAGACCAATAAGCCTATGCACAATTACATACAAGATTCTATCAAAGATTTTATCCACCAGATTAAAGGTTCATCTTCCCCGCCTAATCTCTGAAATCCAATATGCTTTTGTGGAACAACGATTAATCTCTGATAACATCATAGTCGCACACGAGATAGTTCATGCTTTGAGAACTCATCCATCAATCTCATCTACTCACATGGTGATAAAAACAGATATGTCAAAAGCGTTTGATCGCATTGAATGGTCTTATTTGAAAGCTCTCCTTACAGCCATGGGATTTCATTCCTCCTAGATTAATATGATAATGTTCTGTGTTTCGACAGCATCTTACTATGTGTTAATAAATGGCATACCTTTTGGACTAGCTCATCCTCAACGGGGACTAAGACAAGGAGACCCCCTATCTTCTTTTTTCTTTTTCCTATGCACAGAAGGTTTGTCTCATCTTTTCAGGAGAGCTGAAATTGTGCTTCAGATTACACGTTTCAGATTCAGAGGCCCGGTAATTTCTCACCTGCCTTTTGCGGATGACAGCATAATGATTTGTAAAGCCACAACAGTGGAAGCATCAAATCTTCGTCACCTTCTATGGATCTATGAAGAAGCAACTGGCCAACACATCAACAAAGATAAATCATCAATATCCTTTGGTTCCAAGATTGAAGAGGAGGTTAAATCGGCCATTCATCTTTCTCTAGGAATCAAAAATCCAGGAGGGGCTGGATCGTATTTGGGTCTACCAGAAGCATTTAGTGGCTCAAAAATTAAAATGTTGGATTACCTCAGAGAAAGACTCCATTCAAGACTTAACACTTGGTATCCGAAGATGTTATCAGAAGGTGGAAAACACGTTTTGCTAAAATCTGTTGCATCTGCCTTATCAATATATGCAATGTCAGTCTTCAAACTTCCGATCTCTACTTGCAAATCCCTGACATCAGCAATGGCAAATTTCGGGTGGGGATCCGAATCACACAAGAACAAAATCCACTAGGTTAGTTGGGACAAATGCTGTATGCCAAAAACTTTTGGGGGGTATAGGTTTTAAAGACATTTGATGCTTCAATCAAGCGCTTCTTGCTAAATAGGCATGGAGACTCGTTTCATCACCAGATAGCCTTGCAACAAGATTCTTAAAAATCATATATTATCAAAAAAGAGCTTTCTTACAGCATCAATGGGGAAGCAGCCATCGTTTATATGGAGAAGTCTCTGTTTCGGAAGGATTCTGCTACAAAAAGGGCTTCAAAAAGGTATTGGCAATGGCTCAACTATCCATATCTGGACAGATAAATGGATTAACAAGTTTGGACATCAAAGATCCCCTCTTATAAAACAGCCTATCTTCTTTTTGGATCAAATGCTTTCATCAGTCATAGAGTATCAAAAAAGATCATGGAATACTGAAGCCCTGGAAACTTTTTTCTTTCCACAAGACATCAAAGACATTATAACAATGAAACCAGCAACATCAAGAAACGATTTATGGTTCTGGAAATACACTAGCTCAGGTGCCTATTCAGTTAAATCTGGCTATTGGCTACCGGCATGCTCAAAGGATTTAAATCACATATCACAAGCAGAGGTACTACCTTCTCTCAATGATATAAAAGCACAGGTCTGAAACTTATCTACATCATCCAAAATTAAACACTTTATTTGGAGAGTGCTTAATAAAACAATAGCGGGAGATGATTCTCTTGCACATAGAAGCATCAAAACAAGTGGCCGATGCCAGTTATGTGGAGCCATAGGAGAATCGGTTAACTATCTGCTCTTTTCTTGTCCCTTTTCCCAACAAATTTGGGCGTTATCTGAATTCCCATGTCCTGATGGTGGCTTTGAAAATGGTTCTATCTTTTCCAATATATACCATTTATTTGTGTCATAAAAAAAAATTCTTTGGCCGGAGTCGACTAGAAGATGTTTTCCTTTGACACTTTGGTATATCTAAAAAAGTAGAAATAGATTCCTCTTCGAAGGATTTCCTCTATATCCTTTGGAAGCTATGCAAAAGTCCCGGGAAGAAGCGGATCTATGGTTTCCATCATAGGACGACATCAATGGCACAACTTCAGTCTTTAATCGAAGATCATCTCACAACAACCACTGGCACCGTCCACCAGTAGGCTGGTTGAAATGCAATATAGGTTCCACATTTGATAAATCAAAATCTCTAGGCGGAGCAGAATGGATCCTTAGAGATAGCAATGCCAAGGTAATTTTCCATAGCAGACGCGCATTTGCACACATCTCCTCCCTTCAACAATCGCACCAACAAAGCTTAACTTGGGCGATTGAGAGCATGGCTTATCATCATTGTGATAAGATCATTTTCACCTCTGATTCAACAAACTTTGTTGAAGCTATTAAAGCGCCTTCTAACTGGCCTATTTAAAGAGCCTTTACGGATGAGGTATCTTCTCTTTTGCATCATTTTGGCTTCTGGCAGGTTTCCATAGAGTCTCGTAACTCTAACAAAGGAGCTCGCCTAATAGCTAACAGCGTGACCAAGGACTTTAGAATCAACTCTTATGTAGCTGCCTCTCATCCTTCTTGGCTATCCGACATCATTTCCTCTGATGAACTTTGCTCAGCCTAACCTTTCGCTTTGCTTTGCTCTGTTTTTTGGTTTCTTTCCTCTGTTTTATCTTTATGTAATTATCAAACATCGAAGCTAATATAATCTTTAAGTGAATAAAAGGATTTGATGGTCATTTCGATATGTAAATGGTATGTAAATATGGATAGGTGGTAAGTTGAATCATCAAAGAAACTTTTTATCATTTTTAAAAACTATTTCCAATAAACTTCAAATGCAATACTTGTAACTCATTTATAACTCATCGGATTGGAAACTATCTCCAAAATTTTAAAGATAACTTACAAAACTAGTAACTAAAAAAAAAAAAATCCTTAAATACATTTTATTGAATGTAAATATTAAATCTCTTTATAAAGCTTCAATAAAAAAAGATATATACATTATATCTTGGGAAAATTAGTTAACATAGTTTTTTATCCTATGTTTGTGGAATTAACATTTTAAAAAAAAATTCAATTTATGCCTAATATATCCTTGTCTGATTTATATCTTTTAATATTCCTAAAATATCTCTCATAAAATATTAGCTAGATTTATTTTTTTAAAAGAATTTTCCTAAACAACGTTTATTTTTATCTCTGGATTTTTTTTGTCTCTAAACACATATCCATAAGAATTCTTTATCAAAATTCACAAAGAAAAACATCAGATAGTATATAATCAAAGTTGACATATAAGCTAAGTTCTTAGATATGTAAATTATTTTATATATTTTTATTTAATGTTTTGATCTTCAAAGGCGACATTGTTAGCTTCTTATCACATAAGCTACCTCTTACTTATTTCTCTATCGCATAAACGACATCCTGAAGTGTTTTTTTCTTTTTCTTGTAGTTTCTTGATATGATCTCTTGGATACGAGTGGTTTTAAGAAAAAACGAAGTTAATGTTTTATTTGATTGATTTATGATTTTAGGAAGACGACGTCCTCTGGAAAATATATTCTAGAATATGACGTCTTTTAAAAATCTATTCTAGAATACAAAGTCTTCTAGAATATGATGTATTATAGATAATATATTCTATAATATGACATGTTCTAGAAAATCTATTATAGAATATGACCTCTCCTATAAAATATATTACATAATATGACATGTTCTATAATAGATTTTCTTTCGTGTCCACTTATTCTGAAATATTTTTTCTAGAGGACCAAAAATATGAAGTATACAATAGTAATTCTAGAATACGTGCGTTGAAAACACATAACTATGGAATAGATTTTCTACGTACATTACTTTGAAAAAATAGTCTGGAATATCTAGTATACATGGAAAATGTGGTATATTTAGTCTCTGTGAAATTTGATCATGTCTATGCTATAGTGATATATTCTCTGCTGTGTAATTATAGAAATAAAATCTTGAGCCTATCATATACGGTGCAAATATTAGTTCTGCAATTGAAGAGTTCGTGCATACTGTTTACTTGTGAGCAAGTCTTAATTGTTTTTCTGTTTGTTAATCACATTCCGATATTGTTGGTGTCGAAACCCTCTCAGCGAGATTTCGTCTTATTTACGGAACTATGACGCAAAATGTTAAGTACTTAAAGACATGAGGAGGATATATCATGAGAATATTCGACATGAGTACATTGGATGGAAGTTTGAGCATTCAGTACTCGATATGATGCATGTAGAAGAAGAGATAGCCTGACCAAGGAAGGACCAATTTGTAACCGCTCCGAGTTTCCTAGGATACGCTGAGATTATGAAACGTAAAGAAGTTGAACTCAGCGAGAATATCGGAATATAACTGGAGTAGAATAAACAGAGGAATAGAGTTACTTAGAAGGATCTTCTTCTTTTGGAGACTTTTTGATTAATAACTTGTACGCGGGCTCTGACTTTTAATCATTTGGATCATTAATACAAAGTTCTATTACCATTTAGTTTGAGTTGTGATTCTTCTAATTTAAACAAAAAACTACAAATTCCTCATAAAACCTTTGATAATTTTTGTGTGTGGATTTTGACATCCACAAATTAGCGTCGTTTGTGAGGAATTTATAAGATTTTCCAGCGAAAACTAACACCACAACCAAATTCATCACAATCATGGACGAAGATATACCACCGCAACCAGAAAGGTACACCAGCACGATTCAGACGCTCCACCAAACCATGTAATCCATGTATGAGAAGCTGGAGATACAAGACGCCTTGAACTCGTCCCTTCTAGACTGATTAGACAAAATGGCAAAGGAATATGCATAATGAAAAAGGCGTTCTCAGATCATAACAAGGCAATCGCCCAACGCCTTGACAAAACAACATTGGCCCGCCGGCGACCACTCTGGTCCTCAACCCGATATATCCTATTGCCGGGGAACACTCAAGGAGAGTATCAGGACGCACGCACACCGATCTAGTGTCGCCGAATTTCCTCCCAATATTGATTCCCAAGACGAATAATCCACTCCAAGAGCCAATTAACCTCAAAGAAAACTCCAAGTAGTCAAACCATACCAAGCATGACAAAAAACTCCAATGGGGACCCAGACCAAACAGACCCATCCGAACACTCAGATGACGAATCGGAGGGATACGAAGATTATCGCCATCCGTGTTCCCAACCGGATAAGCGACCTCAACCCTCTACCCAATAGATCTAGGAGATAAAAAAATTCTTTTCAAGAGGTTGCCCGATAAATGAACTCAAAAGTCCACCAAGAGAATCATTTCGGCTCCTAAATTGGATCGACTGATGGAAGAAACTGTCAAGAGCCTGTACACCCCGCACATAAAGAACACTAAAGTACGAAACCCTGGGAAGATCAAAATCCTTTTTTACGAAGGAAAAAAAACTCCATCGCATATATGATAGCTTTCCGCTTAGTAGTCGGCCTGGCTCAGTTCAGGGAACTTGAAAAAGATGCAGGATACTGTCAAGTGTTCATCGAGCACTTCCAAGGGCCGGCTGTAACATGGTTCTCGTGTTTACCCGAAGGATCAATACATAGTTTCAGTTTGATGATTCTAATGTTCCTGAAACATTACTCTATATACATTCATAGAGAAATTTCGGACACTGATATATGGAGCATGACCCAGGGGCCCAACAAACCCCTCGAAAATTTATAGACCAGTTTAACGAAGTGATATCCGGAGTGGTAATAACTGACAACACAGCTATCTAGGCCCTCAAAAATGCGGTCTGGGGAGAATCAGAATTTCGGAAAGATCTGATCTTGAACCCTTCATTCACCATCGATGACGCCCTCAGCAGAGGAAAGGTTATCGCACGAAAAAAGAAGACCTAATCAAGATGCGCAAGAGGAGCAGAGAAAAAACTCAGGCTTCTCATCCAATCGCCTCAAAGCGCCCTACCGCGGCAGGAAACCAGGCCCTCTATACTAACAGACCTAAGAGTTGTCCATGGAACCAATGGAAACGAGCCGATGAACAGGGAAGCATGAAGAAACATTGCGATTATCATAACCAAGATGGTCACTCCATCCAGGAATGTAGAAGTTTCAAATATTTCTTCTTTGCAAAATATCGATTCGAAGAGCTGGTCGAACGCAGTCCGACCAACACAACAAACACCCAACACGACACAAAATAGCAAAGTGGGGAGGCCAACCCCTGAAAAGAACTCGAAAGGAACTACCAGTGGTCACCTTAACTCCATCATTTAAGAAAAGAATCAAAATGAGGATGGGAAATCACCAATTCTGCTTGAACACGGTCACGTCAATCAAAGCATACGAGCGGAGGGCTGCATCATGCATAAGCTGGTAGAGCAAACCTCAAGACACCAGAGAACCAATCATATTCAACGAGCTGGAAAAGACAAGGCTTCACGTACCACATGCCGACCCATTGGTCATCGACCTGATCTAGGGAGACTTTGAAATTGTCAACATACTTGTGGACACCGAAAGCTCTGTAAACCTTATCTTCAAGGAGACCTTAGTCAAGTGATAGTAAGGATTTTTTTGGGTAGTGAAGTGAGAAGTGGTTTTCCCTACACTATCAATTCCTAATCACAC
>OVBE01013440.1:0-12710 GCA_900406425.1 Iberis pinnata
TATATATATATATATGCACAGCCGTCCGTGACATATGCCACATAATTCGAATTTATGGTCTAGTCTGGGACATAAACCACATAAGTTCGGTTTTATAGTCCAAAATTAATTAAGCGAATTTTTGGGTCAATTTTTTTATTTTATGAGGACGAATTTTTTTATTTTTGGATTATGATATCTTTAAACTTTGGATCGAGCTTGTTAGACCAGGTTTTGGGGTATAAATCACATAATTTCGGATCTACGGTCCAAAATTAACTAAGCAATTTTTTGGGTAAAATTTGTTTGGGTCCAAATTTTTTTTTACAAGAGAACAGTTTTTTTTTACAAATGGACAAAATTTCCTTTTGGATTAAGATATCTTTAAACTTTGGGCCACGCCTAATTTTGGATCAAGCTTGTCAAATCCTGTTCGGGGCATAAATAAAATAAGCCCTGGTTTATAGTCCTAAATTAATTGGACAATTTGGGCAAAATTATTTTTGTAGAGTAATTTTTTATCCTTTAGAATGGACCTGCGACACGGTTGTCAGCGATAAAAAAGACGAAAAAAGTTGGAAAGAGAGAAAATTTTTTTTACTCCAACAAAGAGAGATTAATTGACTGACAGTCCAGAAAATCCAAAAACAACCCAAGCCAAAATATAGTTCGAATAAAAGCAAAACATAGTAAAGTCATCATTCTTAGTGTAAGATGAATGACTTAGATATTATTGATGAGTGTACATAGTATTTATACAAGTAGACAATTAGGGTATTAAACTATTAATAATTACATTTAAATCCTTTATCTTTATATATTTATACGCCCCCTCAAGATGGAGGTGCTTGAGTAACTCCAATCTTGTCAAATGCAGAATGAAACGGTATGCGTGGGAGTGGCTTCGTGAGAGCGTCGGCAAGCTGATCTTTAGTAGAGACATGAACCACTCGGAGAGCACCAGACTGTATTTGTTCACGAATAAAATGATAATCTAGTGCTATATGCTTCATTCGTGAATGAAAGACAGGGTTGGCGCAGAGATATGTTGCACCTATGTTATCACAATAGATAGTAGGAGGAGTAGGCAAAGATATACCAAGCTCAGATAATAGAGAGCAAACCCATCGTAATTCTGAGGCGGTATTAGCGACCGAGCGATATTCAGCCTCCGTTGACGATCTTGCAACCCCTTTCTGTTTCTTAGATGACCAAGAAATTGGATGGGAGCCAAGATAGATGATATAGGCATTGGTGGAGACAAAATCATCTGTATCTCCGGCCCAGTCAACATCGGTGTATGAATGAAGAGTGTGTGATGCATTCTTGCGAAGTGTAATACCATGAGAGCGAGTCCCAGCAAGATATCGCAAAACCCGCTTGACAGCATTCCAATGATCATGAGTTGGGCGGTGCATAAATTGCGATAGACGATTCGTGACATAAGCAATATCTGGCCTTGTAAAGGAGAGATATTGTAAACTACCAACAACCATTCGATACTGTGAGGGATCAGATAGTGGTTCACCTGAGTTGAGCAAAAGTCGGGGAGACGTAGCTAGTGGTGTAGAAACCGATTTTGAGGCACTCATATTTGTCTTGTGCAAAAGGTCTTCGATATACTTTTGTTGACGTAGATGTAAGGCATGTGATGTCCTTGTTACTTGAATTCCAAGAAAATATTTAAGATCCCCCATATCTTTCAATGAAAAACGCTTGGCAAGTGCTTCAATTATTCTGGTCACAAGCTTTGTACTACTTCCAGTAACAATTATATCATCGACGTACACTAAGACGTATGCAATGGCTGAGCCCAATTGAAGCACAAAGAGAGAGGTGTCTGACACAGAGTTTTTAAAACCAAGCTGAACCATAAATGTCTTCAACTCATAATACCATGTGCGTGGAGCTTGACGAAGGCCATATATAGCCTTATTTAACCGACAAACGTAGTGCGGATGATCCGGATGAACAAAACCCGGCGGTTGTGACATATACACTTCATCCGGAAGAGAGGCTTGAAGGAAAGCATGATTGATATCCAATTGACGAAGTGGCCAGGACCTGTCCATTGCAACTCCAAGAACAAGTCGGATGGTTGTTGATTTTATAACCGGACTAAAAGTGTCTCGATAATCAATCCCACGTTGTTGTGTAAAGCCTTTCGCGACAAGTCGCGCCTTGTACCTATCAAGTAGACCAGAAGGTAATAATTTAGTAGCATAAACCCAACGACAACCCACAATATTTTGGTTCGGCGATGGTGGAACTAAGTCCCAGGTCCGGTTTTTGATTTGAGCATTAAACTCTTCAGTCATTGCTTGACGCCAGTTAGGATCTCTCATGGCTTGAGTAACAGTTTGGGGTTTAGAGGATAAGTTTTGTGTTTTGGTTGCAGTATAGGAAAATTTGTGATTTGGTTTTCGAATATTATTCTTCGAACGTGTTCTCATAGGATGTTGAGAAATAGAGATTGAGTTTAGTGGTTCTGGTGGATTGGGATTTATTTGGTGATTTGGGTCTGTTTGTTGGGTTAGAGAAAGGGACGAATTGGGCTGAATAATAGAAGGTGGAAGTGGAAAATTAATGGGCTGAATTGATGAGCCCATATCACGTGGTCTATTAGAAAAAGAGGAAGAAATAAAACCTGGATCTTGTGTGTGTTGTCGTGTTGAATCTTCCACCTAAACATTTTCAATGATTTCAGGTGAAGAAATCGAGTGAAGATTCTCAGGCGGCGGCGCAAGTGGAGGCAAGGGAAGACGTGGCCGAGCTCGTGAATGAATGGCAGTGACTGCAGGTGAGAGATTTTGAGTTTCTAAAATTGAGATGGATTCCAGTGGCTGTCGTGATGTGTTTGACTTGAATGGAAACTTGTCTTCCACAAATTGCACATGCCGAGAAATATAGAGTCTGTTCGCTGAGACATCTAAGCATAGATAGGCACTTTGTGTTAATGAATACCCGAGAAACACACATGGCTTGGATTTATCTTGTAGTTTGTGTTTGTTGTAAGGACGCAACCAAGGGAAGCATAGACATCCGAAAATACGTAAGGAGCTGTAATTGGGTGAGCGGTTGAACAATTGGTGATAGGGAGAGCTCATGGACAGTATAGGCGTTGGAAGCCTATTGATAAGATACACAGCAGCAGAAAAAGCATAGGGCCAGTAGGTCTTCGGAACACCAGCTTCAGACAGGAGAGTCATTCCTGTTTCAACAACGTGACGGTGTTTGCGCTCGGATATCCCGTTATGCTCTGGAGTATGCGGTGGAGTTGTCAAATGTGTTATCCCATTATCTATCAGGTACTGACGCAGAGCTATGTATTCTCCACCGTTGTCTGAGTATAACGTTGTGATTTGTTGTTGAAAATGTTTTTCCACCAGGCCTTTATAGGCAATGAACGTAGCTCGGACTTGGGATTTCTGTTGTAGTGGGTAAAGCCAAATATACCGAGTGTAATGATCAATGAGCAGCAGGTAATATTTATGATTTTCAGTTGAAACAATGGGTGAACTCCAAACATCTGTAAAGATGTATTGAAGGGGACGAGTAGAGATAATAGAGGATTCAGAAAATGGTAGTTTGTGACTCTTATTAAGAAGACAATGAGTGCATGAAAACTGTGTTTCAGATGTTTTTGAAAGGGGTAAAGAAAAATTTGAAACAACAGACTTTAAAATTTGAGATGAAGGATGGCCTAAACGAGAGTGCCAAAAAGAAATAGATGTTTTAGGTGTTGGGGAAGCAGAATAGGCTTGAATAGGAGTAACAGTCACTGGCCATTCATAGAGCTCTGCTTTAGTCTTTCCTTGCAGTACTTGAGCCCCCGTCTTGAGATCTTTCACCTGAAAATGCGAAGGGAAAAATTCAACAGACACTTGATTAGTATTGCACAACCGATAAACAGAAATCAGATTCTTATGAATATGGGGAACAAATAAAACATTATGTAATGAAAGAGATCGAGTGGGTGAGGGTAGGAAACTAGAACCAGTGTGAGAGATGCCTAAACCGGAGCCATCACCAATGAGAACCTCATCGTTGCCGTGATATGGCTGATGAAGTGCCAAATTATTTAAATCACTAGTTATGTGATGCGTAGCGCCACTATCGAGTAACCAGTTTTCATTGTTGTAGGATGGTGCAATTGTGAGATTTGCTCTTGGTTGCCACGGACTGTAAGAGTTGCGGGGTTGGTGATAGTCATTGCTGCGAGATAGTTGAGCGGACTGGAGTTGGGGACATCTACGAGCACTATGACCATAAGTGCTACAGATTTGACAGCGACCCTGATATGGGCGAGGTGAGTATCCATCTGATCTTGGTTGTTGCTGTTGGGTGTACCTATTATTATTAGGTCTGCAGTTGTAGTTCCTATTGTGACTGTTGTGTTGACGTTGATGTTGGCCATTGTTTCTATGTGTAACAACATTAGCAGATGCTGGAAGGGAGGAAACAGATGATGTAGAGAGAAGCTTAGCCTCTTGATTTAAGAGACGTTCATGAATATCAGTGAGAGTTGGAGTGATGTCTTTGCCCTCAATCTGATCCACAACCTGTTTGTAGTCATCAGGTAAACCAGCAACAATATAATCCACTTGATCTTCATGTTCCAGTGGTTTTCCAAGGATTGCTAATTTATCAAATATGGTCGTGAGACCTTGAAAGTACTCATCAATTGTTTTAGTACCTTTAGTCCAATCCTTTAGTTGTTGTTTGAGGTTTTTGACGTGGCCTCTGCTTGGTTTGGCATAGGTAGAAGCGAGTTTTTCCCAGATCTGAGCAGCAGTGGTGGCAAGCGAAAGTATCGGTTGAATCTGGAGAGAGATAGCGCCAAGTAAGGAACTGTAGACCAGTTTATCTTGTCGCTGCCAGTGTGTGTACAAAGGATTGACAGTAGTAACACCTTCAGAGGTAACTGTAGGAGATGGTATAGGACTTGTACCAGTGAGATGACCGGCTAAACCATAGGCATCAAACAAAGCGTGGACTTGACGGCTCCACATGACGTAAGTGACAGGAGTGAGCTTTGAAACATTAGACATGTTAACACTCAATAACGTTTGGTTGTCAATAATGACAGCATCTGAAACAGTAACAGGATTTGAAGCCATTGAGATTTGTGAAAGACGTAGAGAAAATTTTTAAACTTTTGTGAGTGGTGGCTTTGATACCATGTAAGATGAATGACTTAGATATTATTGATGAGTGTACATAGTATTTATACAAGTAGACAATTAGGGTATTAAACTATTAATAATTACATTTAAATCCTTTATCTTTATATATTTATACTTAGTGGTTCAACCATATTCAATGTATGAACCCGAAAGAAAGATCACTATGCATCCAAAATATTCTGAAACGATAGAGGATCTCCAGAAGTTATGTAAGATCGCCATCTTTGATCTCTTGTAACGCTGACTGCTATCAAAAAGGCCAGTCTGTTCTTGAATCTTGGTTCACAACATACCATCCAAGTTGAGATTAAAGAGAGAATTGAGAGAAACTCATCTGTAATAGCAAACAATGAGGGAAAAACTATAGGATTAGATAAATCATTTGAGAAGAGGCTGTTTTCTATTCCAAACTCAACCATCCGTAACATCAGAGATATCATACTCTCCATTATCCATTTAATCACTTGGAAATGATCCTCCTGTTCCGACTTCACATCCGAAAAAATCCTTCGTGAATGAGTGGTGACTGTACCATTGAAGTGTCGTACCAACCAGCCTCCTCCTACTTTGTTGCTGGTTTTGCACCCATGTACCCCAATATTGCATTTTAGCCGTGGTGGTTTTGGTCTAATCCATTGTCTAGGTTCAATGGGAGATGAAATTAAAAAGGCCTGATTTACTTCTTGTTCAACCATATTAGCCAAGAACCAATCTTTTGAATCCTTATAAGCTTTTTTTGCTAGATTTCAACATTGAGAAGGTAATTCCTTCTTTATTCCTATTTTCCATATAGTCCACAATACCCATGGAAATGATCTTCTAATCTCTTTGTCTATTTTTTTATCCTCCATTGCTCGTAGAAGATAATCAAAATTCTGGTACAAAGCAGATTGGTGGAACCCAAATTCTGGTGTTGGTAAGTTTGCTAATGCCCATTGTTGTCTTACTTTTTGGCAGGTAAAAAGAATATGGTTGGTAGTTTCCAACTCCCACCCACAAGCATCACATCTCAAATTAAGTCTTATTCTTTTTTTTTTTCTGCAAGTTAGTAGTTATTGGTAAGGCTTCTTTAAGGGCTCTATAGATAAAATTTCTGATTTTCAGGGGAGATTTCAGTTTCCATATCATCTGTCTCAACGAGTTAATTGAAGGTTGAGTCATTTCTTGCTCTATTAATGGTTGAAACTTCTTATGAAAAGCCATTTGGTAGCATGTTTCTTTCCAGATCCAAAAATATTCTCTTTGGAAAGCTGGTTTAATCTGCAAGAAATGGTCCGCATCTGTCTCAAATAACAACTCCCTAATCAAGTGAGAATTCCATGTTTGTGATTCAAAATTCATAAGATCATGAACTCTTAGATCTAAATTAATGCTTGGAACTCTTAGATCGACAAGAGACAAGTTTAGAGAATAAAAATAAGTTTTTTTATATATTGTAAAAATGTTTCATATTCTCATATATTTAGCATTTTAAGCTCAAAGATCCACAACTCATATATTCATATATAGATATAGATGTTATGCATATGATGATAATCTTCAACACATGCATGTTCAAGGACACTTAGGTTGACCTTTGGAATTTTTCAAATCACGATAACAAGGACATTCATCCTTATGTCCATAAGTGCCTGATGGAACACAATGATCACATTTTTTGCAACATATATTGCAATACTTTAGGCAACGTTCATGTTGACCTGCTTTTGAGCATCTCACATTGCACTTCTTATCGCATGCTATTTGTCATCAAATATAAAATATTCATATTATTATTTTATAAATAATTAAATAGAATTGATGAATTGTATATAAATTAAGTATTAAGTATACTTACTTGAATCAGCGCTTGAGAAAACGAAGAATGAAGATGTGAGGAAAAGAAAGATCATGAAGAATTGTACAACTATGAGATTCATTTTCATCTTTGGTTAAATTTTATGTTTGCACTCTTCTTTTCTTTTGTTGATAGATTTTTTTGTTATTTAAGAAGGATGAGAACGAAAGTTTAGAGTTTTAAACGATTAGTGGTGAAGAGGATGAAACTTTGACTACCAAAATGAATTATTTATAATAAAAAAATTTCGGTGTGAAATTTTAACAAAAAAAAAAGAAATTAAAATGAATTGCTTTGTTTCTGATTTAGATATATATAAAGATTTCTTGCTTTTTATGTCTTACAAAAGACAGACAATTCTTAATATACACATAGACTTTTAGTAATCATAGATTTGTTTCTTGTATTACTAAAGCAATATAATGATTACTTTTCGGTAGATTTGTTCAAAATCTTTCATAGTATTTTAGATTAATAAAGTAGTGAGCCCACATTAAATTCATAGTTATGAGGTGTACATGAAAATTGAGAGAATTTATATTAAAATAATAAATTTAGTGTTATTCAAAGAAATTTTTTAAAAATGTCACTTGAAATATATTATTATTGAAATGGTGAATCTAGTGATATAAGAGAGTTTATTAACATCTATTATTATTAGAAATATTTTTAAATTATAGATTTATAATAAATTTTAAAATGTTTTAGTGAAGTTTATAAAAAAAACTAGTTGATAATCTGTGTTATGCGCGAGATTAGTTTTACTTTTGAATCTATATTATTAGATACAGATAAAATTTATATAAGATATATATATATATATATTTATTTATAAATGAAACATTTATTAGTCAAAAATATATATTAAATACTGAAAATATATTATATTAATCATATATTTTAGTAAAATATAATATTCAGTATATTAACTTTTAAAAATATGGTTAAATATAAAAATGAATTAAATTTAGTTTGAGATTGGCTAAAGACTTAAAAATATGATTAAATATAATATATGAGTTAAAATTGAGTTTGGGATTGGTTCGATTTAATTAGTTTCAACCGCGACCGATTATTTTTCTTTCTTATTCATCAAAAATTGAAAAGATGCAAACAATAGCAATTAGATACAAACTTATTAAAAAAGGAAAATACCACCCTTACAAGTGGATTTGAACTTTTCTCTGGATGCGTGAAAGAAGCCAAGATGGACCTCTCATAGCTAGGTAAGATTGGAGTAGACCATATTTGTTAACGCTTTTGGCGATGTCTCTTGCTATGGAGTTGGCGGAATGTGATGACTTATGGAAAGAGACCAAGGCGAAGCATTCCTTGACGTGAGAAATCCTTTGTAGAAGATTCATTCACTTTGGCCAAAGAGATGGATGGTTAATGATGTCAACTACACTTCCATAATCGGACCAAACTTCAATAACACTCAAGCGTAGATCGGACAAGCGAAGGTCGGAAAAGCTTGTTAAGGCCCAAAGAATACAACGAAGTTCCGCTTCAAATCAACTGCATATTGGTTGAAAAGCATCCCTAGCATGATAAGAAAATTTCCCGGTATAATTTCGTGCTATCCAAGATCCACCAAACATGTAATCACCATTAAACCAAGACGCATGAACATTACATTTTGGACATTTGAAGGTGGTTTTGTCCAAACTGCTTATGTCTTTTTGGAGCGATGACATGAACTAGTAGATTCCAACTTACTTTTGTCGAAGATCTTATTCCAATGATCTGTTTCTTCTTGAGCTAGTGAAACTATTACTGATATATCATTTTGTTTTTTTCGATAACCAAAGCATTCCTATTTTTCCAAATTTCCCACAAAATTCAAGGGATTGAGGCCCATAATTTGGAATGACTACCTTTCTCTTGCATTAACATTATCAAATGATTAATGTTATAACTAAGAGAGATTCCAAAACTCTGAATGGTACTTGGAATTGATGCAAATTGCATATTTTGGTGGCAACGACGCATTCAAACAATACATGATTTACTGTTTTATTCCCGATATTGCAAAGTTTACATCTCAAATGTGCTTGTAGTCCATGAGCACGAAGACAATCTGCAACCGCCAAAGCCCCAGAAAGTGCCCTCTATATTAACCTTTTGATTTTTGGTACGGTCCTAAGACCCCATATCTTAGATTTTAGAAAATTATCTAATCGTTCTTGGGGTGTTGGAATAATTATTTTCTCTTTTAACCTTGCGATCAAAGAACTACCACTCTTTACCTGGTATTTACCATCTGCCGGATAAGCCCATACATGCTTATCTAGTAACTGATTGTTGGGTGTGATGATAAAATTTTCTCTGCATCATTTGTTGGGAATAAATGATGAATTTTTAGTCTGTCCCACGAGCTTTTCAAAGTTAATAATGTGAAAAACCTTAACTCGTCATCTATTGGTAAATTTAAACTCAGAGGTGAACGTGGTTCGCCATCAACACCCATTTATCCAACCAAATTTTTGTATATGTTATATTTCCAATGATTTTTATCAAACCTTTTCCTAATAATTCTCAGCCGAAAAGTATACTTCGCCAAGCATAAGACGGATGAGTTCCCATTAGGCCCTCAAGGAAACCTTTAGTTGAAAAATATTTAGCTTTATAGACACGTGAGAGAAATGTATGTGGTTCATTTAACATTCGCCATGCTTGCTTAGCCAACATCCATTTGCCTTTGATTGACACCTCTTTGACTATGCAACCCAATTAATTTCCCCTTTCCCTTTATTAGAATTCCACCAAAAATTCTTCATAGCACTGGTGATTTTTTTACACTAATGTATCGTTAACTTAAAACATGACATGGCATACACCGATAAGACCATTGCCACATATTTCAACAATATTTCTTACCCTCAAAGAGAAAGAGTTTTGGCATACCATCCAGAAAATCTTGAATTTAGTCTATCTGTGATGAATGCCAATAATTCTCTTTTTAAACCACTAAAACATTATGAGAGTCCTATATATGTCCCAACACCTCCTTGTTTATCTATTTCCATAAATAAACCTAACATCCGACACATATAGGGATCAAGTTTTCCCCAAAAGGTGATTGATGATTTTTGGAAGTTTGTATCCTGACCCGGGGAATCACCATAAATTTTTAAGCATCTCATCCTCTCTTTGCATTCTTCAAAGGTTGAACGACAGAAGAAGAGATTGTCATCAGCAAATAGAATGTGTTGGATTGATGGACATTGCGTATTAAGGCTCATACCTGTGAGTTTCTGATATCTTTGCATTTTAGGACTTTTTGACATCGATTTCTATTGCATTCTAGGATGTTTATCTTGCATTTAGATTCATATAGGTTGCATTTTGCATATCATTGCATATTTCAGGTGTTTAAGGTGCGCAAAGTTTAAGTGGAATTGAACCGGTGAGAAAAGAGTCAAGAAGTGAGCAAAAAGGAAGTTCACGAACAATTTGTAATCTACCTTTGATCTTTGAAGATTGATCTTTGCTTTGATTGTTACTTCATCTTTACTTTATGTTTCTCATCATGATTATGCACATTTTCATCATTGGAACTTGTGTATTATTCATGATTAGTGAGTAATTCAATACTAAGCATTTAAGTTAGGTAGATTAGGGCGATTAGATGATTGACTATCATGTTTAGGAGTAGATTAGCCTAAATATTCATCCAGTAAGTGTGCTTAATTCTATATTTGACTTGATCAATCAAGTTTAGACACTAGGTTGAATTGTGCCTGAAAGGTGCTCGATGAAATGCAGGAACCACTTACTGTTTGCTAAATGACGTTATCCAAGAGATTGTTCCTAGCTAGTTTAGTAGTTGTTGATGAATTGGATCTTAATGTCTCTTTTTATGCAATTATCCAAGAGATTGTTCTTAGTTTCATCATTAGGAGAAGGATTAGTGCTATGAGAGTGAATTAGTCTAATTATAAGAATTCTAGACTAAGGATTAATACTGAAATGTGATTAGTAACATCATAGAACGCCATTTGATCATCCGTGTCGATTACCTTTGCCCAATTGCTTAGACTTTCTTCTTGATTTTTCATTTCCATTTTTAGTTGACTTTTTCTTAGTAGCTATTGACTTTGGCGGAATTTGACTTTTTGTTGACTTTTGTTTACTTAATGTTTAATGCATGATTCATATGTTAGATTTAATCCAATTTCTCTTATTCGACTTAGACTATGCATAATTCTTGTAATTTTTTAGTGAATTAAATGTTCTGATTTGGATTGACAACCTATTGAACTACAATGAAAATGATAGTACAATAGGAATTGAAGTAGTTGACTGAAAAATCATACTATCAATTTGGCGCCGTTGCCAATTCATGAATTTGATTAACCATTAGAAATTCGAATTTTCTTGGGACTAAACTATTTTACTTTTCATTTACTTTGAGATAGAGTGATGGACATGGATTACAACGATTGGCTACATAAGGACACATTTGAAAAGGATATTGAGGAGGATCAATATGAGGAGGACCCACCATTTGATGAGAACGTGCTTACCCTAGAACAAAGAGTAGAGTTGGCTCATCAAGAAAAAGAACATCCAATAATGGCAAGGAGTGATCTAACTATCATCATTCGCTTTAATCTCATCTCACACCGAGAAATAGTTGAGGGAAGAAAGCTCACGTTTGGAGAGATACATATAGCTCATAGACTCTAAGAGGTAATATATTGGGTTCCACCATGCAAACTAGAAGGTACATATGAGTTAAACTCTGAATTTTATGTTAATGACATTTTATCCATGCCTAGCAATGAAAATGTAAGTTATAGTTTTCATACACACATGCTTCTTGATCAATGCTATGAATTGATATGTGTTTCTAAAAAGCTAGCTACTTCGAGGTTTGAAAACCTTACTAGGGATTATGATGAAGTATATTATGCCATTATTGATTTCGAATTACACTTTTTAATGCATGAGGAGTTTAATCCACTTCTTAAACAATCTTGTCTAGGAGATGTGCTTAACATAGATAATATATTGAATTATTTATATACTCCTAAGGATGAGATGGATTTTAGAAGTGATAATGATGTGTTCTACATGATTGATGAAGATGAAGTTAACTACTTTGTGTTGAATTCGTTTAAACCTAAAGTTGATTTTATCTTTCCATTTAATGCATTTGCACCCCGTGAGCATCTAGTTATCAAAGAAAAATCCATGACACATGCCACCTTTATCGTACACTTCTTTCCCCGAATTTGTGTCCTTTTGTTATGGGCAACATTGTATTTTCGTATGTACATTGTCTATTGCACTAATAGGAGAAGGACTAAGGGAGCATTGGCTCAACCTTTAGATTTTTATCATTAGCAAGTTGTGTCTCCTAGTCAAGCTTAGAGACTTTAAACAAGCCCACTTGAGAGAGAATCTCACGTTATCCTTTTCATACATATCCTTTGATTTACTTTCTTTTCATGTTTTTAAATAATGTTTTGGGTGTTTTGACTTTGGATCATGTTTTGGTGATTGATTAGACACAGAAATTGGCTTACTTGGACATTCGTAAAGGAAAAAAGATGCATGAATGATTTGGTTTCAACGATTCGGATCAATATTGAGGTACACCTTACACCTTTGTACATATTCGCATATATGATAGTAGGATTTTACGGTCTCAGAACATGTCAATTCCTATTATACTATCATTGTCGAAGTAGTGATAATAG
>OVBE01013442.1:0-12708 GCA_900406425.1 Iberis pinnata
TTGTGCTCGTGCCATCGCGATGGTGAAAGCAGTGAGATACTGGACTGGATCGCTTTGCCATCGTATCCTGCAAACTTTACCTTCGCGGAGTGCCGAACTGGTATGTCGGTTACTCTCCTTGAGAAGGGGGTTCGTGGAGTTTCCTCGATGGCACGAGTGATATCCGGCGCCGAGCTGGTGGCTTGGTGTACCTGTGAGCTCATGATTTTTAGCTGTTCACNCGTCCTCGACGGAGTTTCTGAATCTGCTGGAGTTGATGTGCTTGATGTGTCCCTGTCCTCCGCCTGTGGGAGGAGTTTGGTAAGACGTCTCGAATAGGTTCCGCGAGATGTTGCGCAGGTCTCTCCCTCCTGCGGATGCGGCGATGTTTTCCAGCTGTGCTTTTAGGGTTTGGGACTCAGCTCGTAGCCTCGCGGTTTCTTCTTGCTGCGTAAGCATCTGCTTTAGTAGGTCTTTCATGGTGGGCTCTGCGGCTCCTGCCTCATCCGTCGTCTTCTCGCTGTTGTCGTCTTTGTTTTCCAGATCAACGATAACGTTGTCATGTGGTTTCTCGAGTGATCCCGTGGTCATTGCTTGATGTTTCTCTTCCTGCAAAAGTAAATTACGAACGTCTTCTAGCAATAGTCCCCACAGTCGGCGCCAACTGTTGAATCAAGACTTAACAAATAGTCTTAGGTCTTAGATTATGTGGGTCAAAGCTTAGAAGAATTTCATATATCTTTTTAGGAGTGATTACATGAGTATTTATATGAAGACATAAGACAAAAACCCTAATTACATTGATTTAACCTAATGGGCCACGAGCTGGACAGCCCAGCTCGTCAGGTCGGCCCATATAGCTTTCGTCTTCCTGGGCCCTTCTCTTTCGTCACGTCGGCGTCCAGCTGGGCCTTGAGTCGAAATGGGTTTTCAGGGCAGATGCTAAACCTGGTATCAACAGGGGTCAAATGTCGTTACAACTTATGTACTATGTAATAGAGAGGAAGAGACAAGAAACCACGTGCATTTTGATTGTCAATATAGTTTTTCAGTCTGGTCTAGGGTCGTAACGCAGTGTCGTCTTCCCTCTACTCGTGCGTGGGGCTGAACAATTATGGCTCTTCAGTCGCTGTCGGGATCAAATCCTTCAACTCGGTTATCTCTTATAGCTTGGCAAGCTACCATCTACTTCCTCTGGACTGAGAGAAACCAAAGAATCCATACGCAAACTTTCAGATCACAAGACTCTATTTGGTGACAAGTTCATCAAACAGTAAAGAATATAATCACAAACTTTAGAAATCAAAATCCAAGACTCTCCTCTTCATTGATGCAGATTTGGCTTTCATGACTTATTTTCCCATCCGACTTCAACGAATCAATATTAAGCTCTGCTTCTACATCTCACCAACTCTATGCGTGCATGCTTCTCTATTGGTCATCTTTGGAATCGATTCAAGACTTAACTGATGCATTTAATTATTACTCTTGAGCTATATTTAGGCTGATATTCTGTTTGGCTGTTGGGCCATAGAAATGTACTGCTTAAAAAGGGCTATGTGTTTTTTTCTTTATTTAATTGAAAGCCATTTTACAAAAAAGCATCAATCATATATGATCACTGTTTTAAGCATCGTTAAGCATGAATACCATTTTTGTGTTAAAATTACAATATATTATTATCATTTTAGCATTAATTTTTTTTAATCATAACACCAAATTTTACAGTAAATATATTTTCTACTATTTTATTAACAAATTAGCTTTTTCTTAACTTACTCTCACAAAATAGAGTTTATAAAACCTGTAATGAAGAAACTGCAGAACTTTATTAAAAATGGCCAAAGGTTTTACAAGCTACTAAATACTCAGTCCGTAAACAAGAAAAGTCCAAATGAAAAAGATAAGAACTCTATCTCAAAAGGTATTGATCTTATGACGATCAATACTTTTTGCTGCACCAAATTCTGCATAAACGGTAGGGCTAGACAAATTGTCCGTCATTTTCGATCCGGTTCGATATTTGCCTCAATCCGAACCGAAAAGCATGGATATCCATAGCTATTCAAAGCAAAGCAAATACTACAATTAATTATCCGTATAAAAAATAGCAAATAACAAATACTAAATTTCAAAAGACTGGATATCCGATTCGTTCAGTATACTACATATATACATATTACACCATATAGATTTATATGTTTCGTATACTCTGTAAATATAAAATGTAAAAAGAAAAACATAAATGGTAATGATAGGTGTAAAATTTCATACGAACTAATAAATACTAATGTGGAAATGATAGAATGGTTTATATTATAGTGGAAGAAGAGATATTCTTCGATGTCCTTTACTCTTTACAAAAATGAAAAGTCGTTTTCCAATATGTGCGTCTAACTTTTGACTTTTTGTTTGATATTTTATCTAAAAGCTAGTTGATTTTAATTATTTACTACTTATTGGATAATTTTAACACAAATAAATTATATTTGTATAGAAGTTATTAATATTTTTTGGAAATTTAACTGAAATGAGAAAACCGGATATCCGTAAATATCCGTGAAATTTCAGGATACTCGTAAGTCCGAATTTTTTAGGAGCAAAAAAAAAAGCTAAATTAGATATCCGTAAAAAAATCAAATAACAAATATTAAAGTTTTACGACTGATCCGCTCAGTGCCTAGGCCTATTAAACGGCATGTCCTTCACCAACATACAAATCAACCTCTTATACTCCTTCTGTCTTGTCACGTGCCTCTTCATCCTCCTTCCTATCCTCTGATTTACCCATCTTGCCCCTTCTCTCAGCCCTTACCATGCCTTTGCCATGATCAAATAGTCCCTTTGACGTCAAATGCTCCAGCTCAGCTACTGAAGTTCCAGTTTGGGCCCTATTTTTTCGGATATAAACATGTATGAGCTTATCAATACCCTCTCCTTCGAGATTAAGCTTGTCATCAAGCTTGAAGTGAGGAAATTTCTGTTTGAATTCCTTAGCTAACATCCAAATATCATCCATTTCCTTTGAACCAACCATTCTAAATTACCATAAAGATTATACCTCATGCCAGAATGTCTGTAAGTAAGAAAAGTTCAGTGTTGATAGCATCGGTTGAAGGCGTGGGCAAGGTAGGACAAGAAACATATTGACCAATCACCGCTTTGAGTTGAGAAACATGGAAAATTGGGTGAATTTTGGATCCAGGTGGTAACTGAAGTCTGTATGCGGCTTTGCTAATTCGCTCTAACACTTCAAAGGGACCAAAAAATTTGGCAGACGGTTTCCAAGAAGTCTTATGAGACACCAATTATTGTCGATAAGGTTGTAGTTTTAAATATATCCAATCTCCAACACAAAACTCCAGTGCACGTATGTGTTTGTTTTCTTGGTGTGTCATAATAGTCTGGACACGCCGGAGATGAGACTTAATAATCACCAAAGCTTCGTCTCGAGATTGAAGTTGAGTTGCCAAATCTGCATTGGTTGTAGAACCATGTTCAAAACGAACAATTGCAAGAGGATCACGACCATAGACAACACGGAAAGGAGAAGTCTTGAGTGCCGAATGATAAGAAAAATTATACCATAATTCTGCCCAAGACAAAAATTTCGACCAAAGGCAAGGTTTCTCAGAGACAAAACAACAAAGATAAGTTTTCAAACAACTATTGAGTACCTCCGTTTGACCGTCAGTTTGGGGATGGAATGTTGTGCTATGTTTCAAAGTGGTACTAGTCAACTTAAATAATGCCTTCAAGAAATTGCTTAAGAAAATATTGTCTCTATCAGAGACGATGGACTTTGGGTAACCATAAAGTCTCACCACTTTCTGAGTAAAGGGTGTGGCTACATCCACCGTAGTGAAATGATGTTTTAGGCTGAGAAAGTGAGCATACTTTCTCAATCGAACAACAACATAAAATCCATGAATAAAATTTGGAATAAGCAAAGGTTGAAATCCATTGAAATGTCTTCACAAATAAAATTTGGAATAAGCAAAGGTTGAAGAAGACCCGCATGGGAGAGTGTGGAGTGTTTGTGTTCTTGGAAAATATGCAGTTGGCAATGTACTGTTGCACGGTTCTCAGAATGTCATCCCAATGAAAGGCTAACTTAATCCATTTAAGTGTCTTCAAAACCCCTAAATGACCTCCCAGTATACTGTCTTGGGCTTCTTGGAGAATAATACGTATCAATGCAGAAGAAAATTGAATTACAATCTTGCCTTTGTACCACATTTTATCCTCAATAACTCGATGAAACTTGCTTGCAGTTTGATTATGCAAGCAACACTGTATCAGGGTCTGAATCTCTTGGTTAGCCGAAATCTCAGCATACGGATCTTGCAATTGTAGTGTAGCCAGGACAATAATAACATTGAAAACTAGTAACAAAGTAGAAAACTCTAGTTTTTCAATCCGTGAAATGCCATATGCTGCTTTATTTTTGATGTCAGGTTTGTAAAAGATTTCGAAGTCATATCCTAACAGTTTCGTAAGCTATTTCCAATACTCCATGTTCACTTCTTTATGTTCCAACATGAATTTAAGGCTTTTATGATCAATGTGAACCTGGAATTTATGACCCAACAAATAGTGTTTCCACTTATGGACTGCAAGCACAATCGCCATTAGCTCTCTTTCATAAGCCGACTTAAGTTGTTCCCGTGGTGTAATCCCGTGACTGAAAAAAGCGATGGGGCGTCTTTCTTGCATCAACATAATGCCCATACCTAAACTAGAGGCATCATATACAATTATGATTTGTTAGAGAAATCTGGCAACACAAGAACCAAAGCACAAGACATCGTCTTCTTTAAGTTTTCAAAAGCTGATTAAGCCAATAGGGACCAAAGAAAGTGATCTTTCTTGAGTAAATCTGTCAATGGTTTAGCCAATACCCCATAACCTCAAATGAATATGCGGTATAAGCCACTCAAGTCTAAGAACCCTCGTAACTGAGTAATCGTGGTTGGTGTTGGCAATTGGAACATAGAATATGTCTTAGCGGAATCAATAGCTACACCTTATGTCGATATTATGTGACCCAAATACTCCACTTGCACACTACAAGAAAACATCAGAATAACCACTGATTTTAGCGACTGCACTGTTGGTAGCTAAATTTAGAGACTAATTTGTAACTATTGTTCGGAAAACTGTTGTCACGTGCCATTGAGCATTTATCTGCATGCCCTTCACCAACATACGAATCAACCTCTTATGCTCCTTCTCTCTTGTCACGTGCCTCTTCTTCCTCCTTCCTATCCTTTGATTTACCCATCTTGCCCCTTCTCTCAGCCCCTACCACGCCTTTGCTATGATCAAATACTCCCTTTGACACCAAATGCTCTAACTTAGCTACTGAAATTCCAGTTTGAGCCATGTTCTCTCGGATATAAACATGTATGGACTTATCATACATATACTTGTTATTTAATAATTTTAGAATATATATATATATATATATATATATTAAATTTTTACAAAATAACTTTTAAAATATTGTATTATTACATATAATACTTAATTATTAAGTTAATTTCTTTTTTACTATGTGAATAATGTTTAGCATTGTGAACCATGTTGTACCTTATCAAAATGATTTCTTACAAAAATAACACTTTAGTTTTGTATAGTATTGAAACAACCCAATAGGTTTAAAATTGTGGCTATTGTCTCCAAAGTTTAAAAATAGAACTGTGGCTGAAATCGTGAAGAAAGGCGAAACCTTTCATTTGCTAAGAAACCAAAACTGTAAAAATAAAACAAACCCAGAATTAGACTTTAGATGATGGACATTAATTCAATGGGTTCTCCTGTTTTAATTCTCTGCCACGGGAACCAAAATGACCTCAAATATCAATCAAAGAATTTTTGATAAATAAGAGAGAAACTCATAGATGAAAACAAAATCTTGTTTTAGTCGTTTGGAGAGACTAGAACCGACTAACGAAGAACACAACAGAGAAAGAAAAAATGTCGTTTACAGGAACATTGGATAAATGCAAAGTATGTGACAAAACAGTGTATGTGATGGATTTGATGACATTAGAGGGTAATACTTATCACAAATCATGTTTCAGATGCAGCCATTGCAATGGCACTCTCGTGGTATTTCTTTCTTTCTTCTTCTTCTTAAATTGTTACTCTGTTTTCATCAATACTTTAACAAAAAGCTCAAATGTTTTCTAACAGATAAGCAATTACTCATCAATGGATGGAGTTCTTTACTGCAAGACTCACTTTGAACAGCTTTTCAAAGAATCTGGGAATTACACCAAGAATTTCCAGACAGGTCTCTGTCTCTCTCTCTCTGTTTTGTTCTGCTCTGTTTCAAATTTATCATTATGAAGATCTGTGCTAACGATAATCTATATTTACAATATCAGGAAAGAATGAGAAGGCCAATGATAATCTGGTAATGAACATTTACTTCTTGAAAGATAGTGAAAATTAACTATTTGGATAAAGATTTTTTTTTAAATGAGTATTGATGAATTCTCTTAAAAAAAAAAAGAGAGTATTGATCGGGTAAAGTTAATTATTTTAGTATCTGAATTACCCATTTTGGTAAATAAAATTTTAGAATATGTACTAAAGTTAGTAATATTTTTTTAAAAATAATATAATTTTTATGTTTTAACAAAACATAAGATTTAAAGATATTAAAAAAATATAATTCATATTTTATGTCATATTTATTTATCTATTTAAATTGGTTTTATAATTATTTATAAGATAAGATATACTAGATAAATAATATTTTATTGTAATTTTTAACTTTTGTTTATATTAGTAAATTATCTACATTTTAGGATATATTTTGAGTTCTTGTATTTATGGATCATTTTTATCCAATCTTTACACACTAACATACTTGATATGCTTGTCAAAAAAAAAAAAAACATACTTGATATGCATTGAATACTGATTTTGCATATTCAAATTATCCGTATCCAACTCTTAGTTGACATGTTAACTACGATTGATTTGTTTGTTATCTCGTCTTTAATCTGATTTTCGTAATTAAATCTTGCAAGACTCGAGCTCCAAGCAAGTTATCTTCATTCTTCAGTGGAACACAAGACAAATGTGCAACTTGTCAAAAGACTGTTTATCCACTTGAGAAGGTAACAATGGAAGGAGAAAGTTACCACAAGAATTGCTTCAGGTGTGCACACAGTGGTTGTCCTTTGACTCACTCTTCCTACGCTTCTCTTAATGGAGTCCTCTACTGTAAAGTCCATTTCAGTCAGCTCTTTCTTGAGAAAGGAAGTTATAATCATGTCCATCAAGCTGCTGCTAACCACCGTAGATCTGCATCTACTGGTGGCTCTTCTCTGCCTCCTGAAGATGACAAACCTGAAGAAGAAGCTCCCAAAGGTGAAGATGAAGAAGAAGAAGCACCAGCAGCAGCACCTGAAGCTGAACCTGAAGCTGATGCTGATGCTGATGCTGCAGGTGAAGAGCCTGAACCAGTGGCTGAATCTTGAATGTTATGAGGAAAATAAAGATCTTTTCAGATCTCAAGTCTAAGTTTTTTTTTTTGATGGTTTTTTTCTGAATGAATATATGTATACAACTTGTTGCTGTAATTTTTCTTTTTGTTTTGTAAATTTTTGTTGAATTTTATATCTATGAGACATTTTTATTTTCAAAAATAGAACACACTCCCAATTATTTTAAAGATAATAACAACATATTTTATTTTTTTCTGAATCAAAATTTGAAACATAAGGTATCATTTCATTCTTGTAATGTAAATAAACAAAAGTTGAGATAACTTAGCAAAGAATCAAACTTTTTGACACTGTTTCTTGAAGTACTGTCTCAAGACATGAACAGAGCCTTGCATTTTGCCATTGTGTCATCTGGACTTGTAACTGCAACAACAGAAATAATTTTACTGGTCATGAAAATGTCATTAACACAAACACACACAGAGATTAACTGGTGATAATATATGTAATAAACTGACCTGAATGACCAATTGTTCTTGGTGATTCATAGATTTCATAATCATTTCCACCCTACAGAAGTTAAAACCGGGTTTTTAGGCAAAGGCATATCAGACAAGAATCACTCAAGATTGTGAAAGTTATGTTGAGTTTTCTTTTTTTTACCTCATAGGTTTTGTCACCAAAGAAATGAATCTCGGTGAAATCCTCAAGATATTTCAAGCAGTAAGTCTTATCCCAACCTTTAGGGAAGACCTGTGTTATAGCAATGAAACTAGATTTAGTATCACAAAGAACTGAATTGAACAAAATTTGTTATAATCCACATTTTTGATTCCTACTTACATCAAAGCTAATCTGTCCTCCAATTGAGAAAGTAAGGTTGAAATGCGCAAATCGCTCACGAAGTTCAGCCACCATCTTTGGTCGAATGTTTTGAACCTTTAAAGACAGATTGTTTCATAATATCACTTGAGAAATGACCAGAGTTTTGTATAAGAAACTGAAGAACTAAATTGATTTACTTTACCTTATCATATCTCTCAAATTCATCTCTTTCTTCTTGGCTGCAGTTTCGACCAATTGGTGATACATTAAGCATTCCATTTCGGAATTCTATGAATGTTCCCCTGTGTAAACACATTTCAAGAAGATACATCTTTTTTATAACCTGAAGATTCCCTAAAACAATAAGAACTTGATCTTTGTATGTACCTTTTGATAGGAATATCCAAGTCTGCAATGTAGTGCAGTGTGAAATTTATGAACTCCTGCATCATCAAATTTACTCTATCACGAATCGAGCATTAAAGCAACTGATGCCACTACACATTATGGAGAATGATATGTACTTTACCTTGAGTTTATCTTCTCCAAGGTGCAGTTTCAAGCTCTGAGATAAAGATATAAAAGATTGAGGAACAAAAGAAACAATCAAGCAACAATGTAGATAAGTAATAGCCATTGTAGCACAAGCACCTGGATTCCAATGGATTTTCCATCTTTATGGGCAACAAGACCATTCTCAGAGAAACAATAATCATAGTCGTTAGTGACTGCAAATAAAAACACTTTCAAGTATTAGCCAAACATGTGAAGACCCACAAGGCGATAAGGTAGAGCCAGATTTTAGATCCCTTCTTAAGAAAATTAGATAAGGATTTAAACATGACAAAACAAACACATTCCAGAATCTGAACTCAACAAAGCTAATGATCAACTAAATTCCCAATCTATAGATTCAAGGATCTTCTATATCTCTGTTATTGACGGATCTAGTCAAAAGAATTGAAGTAGCTAAAGTCCCTATAGAGTCCAAGTCTAAATGATCCATATAATAGAGAACAGAACACAAGAGAGCATCCACAATCGAATTTCTAACACACATTATATTGTTTATTCGATCTGATTACAGTCGTACCTGTTTTCCCAAGCTGCTCAGAGATCTTGCTTAGATCAGATCCACCGACGACTCCAATAGTGACTACCTGCAACTCTCATAGACATTTCGTCGAACACTAACCAGGCATAAACAGAACACAAGTAGAGAAGATGGATCAATCATATACCTTGCGCAATTCTCGGATAAAATCTAGCAATTCTGGAGTAGCTTCCTTCCTTGGAGCAGTGAGAGTCCCATCAACGTCGAACAAAGCGATAACTCCGGGCTTTTTAGCAGCCATTGAATGTGGAAAGTGATGGATGAAGAGATTTCGAATTGGAAGATGATAATGGCGGAAGATGTGAATATAAATTGGACCGATCTGATCTTTGACGAAAGAGTGTCGCTTAAACTATGGTCCTCACTTTTTGTACTATTGATTTGTGATTGGTGGATACATATAATCGTGACGCATCAAATTATTTTTATCTACATTATTCTATTTGTGTTATGAATTTTAGAAAAAAAAAATAATAATATTTGAATTAGATCCGATATAATAAAGTTGAAAAGTGTAAACTACATCATTTCTTAAGAATATTTTTCTTTTTTTTTTTCTTATATAAACGTATACTCAATCTTTGACAAAAACGAAAACAAAATTCAACATTGAAAAATAAAGATTTACATGAATAAGTTAAAAAAAGAATTCGCAGTATTGAATATTCTTGTACGACGAAAATATGAAAAGCATATTCTCGTGTAGACGTTCCAAATTGTGATTAACTGATTATCTTCTCTTATAAATTTCTCGTAAGATGTCCCTAAAGATGATATGTTAACTATTCATAAGAAGTGTATGCCACATTTGTAAATGGGCCTAATAAGTAAATATAAGGCCTAATACTGACATGCAACTACAGTTTTTTTTATACTTAGTACTCAACTCAAATACATTATTAGGATAAAAGGTTAGTGCATCACCTCTTGCATTCTTCTATCTCGGGACAAAAGCTAGTGAGCCATCCTCCAAAGCACACAAAGGGTTGTTATCTCCAAAATAAGCGGTTGAAGGCCAGGCCAACCTGCGGTGTTTTGAATCGCTGAAACTAAGGTCCTATTTGTTTTTGTATCTATGTGTAGTGATATGATTGTGGCCAGCT
This sequence comes from Iberis pinnata, assembly GCA_900406425.1. Lineage (NCBI taxonomy): Eukaryota > Viridiplantae > Streptophyta > Magnoliopsida > Brassicales > Brassicaceae > Iberis > Iberis pinnata. Next base: position 10,485 of record OVBE01013442.1, read on the forward strand.
CTGAAGAAGATAAGGTTGAGCCTGAGTTTGAACCCAAACCTGAAAGAAGGATTACCCGGTCCAAAGCAAGGGAACTAGCCAAGAAGACTCATGCCCTGATCCATGCAGATCCTGAAGCTTCATTGGACGTGTTCAACTTCTTTAAAGCCAGCCCAACTGAAGAACCAGATGACTATGAATGAGTAGCTAGTGATGTAGTTTTGTACTCTCTTTTTTTGTGGGTATTTTGGTAGGTAGGAGGTTCTCCATTAAGGTTTTTAATGAGGCAAATCACATCACTATGCCTAAGCTATTTAGGAGTAGTTATTTGGCCGAGTGTCCTAGACACATATGCAAAAATAAACGCTTTGTTGTTTTTGCTTGTATTATTAGACTATGTGTTGTTTTATTTTGGACTACGTGTTGTTTTGTTGGGAACAAATCCTAGAGCAATTTGTCGTCTACATATGACAAGAAACTATGCCTCTTTTTTCTCGGTGAATGAATTTTAGAGAAAAGGCTTTTGTGCAATCTGTTTATCCACTCACAGATTTGAGAAATCTGAGTTTTCTTCCAAGAATCTTCTTACAAGAAACTCTACGTTCGATTTGGCCCTAGAAAGCCTTTCTTGGTCGTGAAAATCATTCTCAGAGCAATCCATCGAGTCGCCGTCCTCGTCGCGCCCTCGTGATCATCGTCCGTTGTTCTTTACCCCTTCATCATCATCACCAATCTGTATCCACCAACCTGTATCCACCAATCTGTATCCACCAGTTTATATCTACCGATTTGTATCCACTGATCTCCATCCATCGAACTTCATCCACCGACTTTCATCCATCGCGCATCATCCATTGCTGCATCATCCATTGTTTCGAGCCTCTACCCAGAGTTAGCGATCCAGGATCCTATCAGGTAGTATCAGAGCCAACTCTGAGCCAAGGCTGAGTGATTTCTAAACCCTCTCTAATTAGTTTTTCTGGTTTTTTTAATAAACCCTAATTGCCGCAGTAGTTTGTTAGAACAAGTTAGGTTGAGTTCATGTTAGCTAAACTTGAATTCTATTTCTCTTTATTTGTCTTGTTATAAGCTATTTATTCGTTGCGTTCTGAATTTGGTTAATTTGCTTCGATTTTCATATGTTCTAAATGTTTCGTTTCAAAATGTGAGGAATAAAAATTTGTTTAGTTTATTCCTTGCTGATGTTCTTTATGACCTTAAGAACTTTTGATGCTTTAGTTTGTCGAGTCTTTTAAATTCAGGTACCATGGAGAAATTTTGAGAAATTCGTAGATCATGACGTTGTGAAAGCGATCATCATCATCATGTGAGACGCAAAAGTGTGAGCTGGATCCAAGTTTATAAATTCCAACGCAACGCTCCTATCTTACAAGGGAATAAGGACCCTGATGCATACTTATATTGGGAACAAAAAATTTAGCATGTGTTTGATTACCTACAAAATCTTGAAGAGGACCGAGTTACTTTTGTTATCTTCGTGTTTGCCCCTCATGCTTTGCGACGATGGGAAGAAGATGAGAGTATAAGGAGACGGTCCCGTGTGAAGCCTATCACCTCCTGGTCAAAACTTAAAGCACTTATGAGGAAAATGTATGCCCTAAGTCTTAAGCTAAAGCAAACTATTCGATATGCACACAAACATCAAGATACGTACCATCGAGGCAAGTCTTCTAATTTCTTAGTTTCCAAAGAATTAAGCGCTTATGAACATTGTAAGTAAAGAATTTATTGAACCTAGACGAAGTAAGAAAATAAAGCAGTCACAATGTTTGATAAAAGAAAATATTAGAAAGGAGCTGCACAAAATTCTTGAGTTAAAATCTAGTATAATGGACTTGTATTTGTCAAAGGTTTCTCTTGTAGGTAGAGATCAAAAGGTTGAAGAAGAAAACGTGGAACATGTTGTTGCGCAACCTTGTAACACCCCGTTTCTAGTCAAACCCCTTTTTGACCAAAACCGTGGTTGTTACGTCTATCCCGAAATTTAACTCCGTCGAACCACGGAATTATACTCCGGTCCATTGGCGTATAATCCCGAGGTTAGACGAGATAACTTCCGGGATAGGAGAGAGAGAGTTAGGATCGTTGTATAGTTGGTTAATTGTACATACGTCAACGAAAATAATAATAAACATAAGAAAACCGACATGAAAGAATATTACAAACCAATAGCGATACCGCAATATAAATTCTCGCACATCTCTCTTAAACAAATACATACAAA
>OVBE01013443.1:1946-12707 GCA_900406425.1 Iberis pinnata
AAAAGTGGATTGATACCCCGGTGAGTACAAATAATACCATTCTTTGTAAAATTATATCATATTTGATAGCTGACAACCTATGTGTAATACAACAAGTGGAAGCACTATTGAGCCTCGTATGGCGCATATTAGGAGATAGATTAGTACAGGACAGAGTAGCCATACTCAATAGTTGGTTGACAAATATCGTCAATATACTAGCAAAGGATCACCAGCAGAATGAAAGTGGAACAACACCATCAAGAACTATGTCAACGGTCTTGTCCCAAATCGTTTCAACAAACTACCCTGGTATTCTCATATTGACATTGTTTATGCCCCTATGAACTAGGAAAAACAGCATTGGGTTGCCTTGGTAATCGACTTGAATGAAGGTCTGATTGACATATTAGATTCCTTCCAAAGTGGCTACACTAAGGAACAGGTGGACGAGTTTATGAAACCAGTGGACGGGATCTTAACTTTGGTTGTCAAAAATCTTGTAAACACAGAACCTGCGACAGTGTGTGTTCCTAGTTTCTTCTCATATTAGAGTCCCTGATGAACCCTGGAATGAACGATCTAGAGACTACAGTCCATTATCAGTCAAGTTCATTGAGCTTCATGCTCAAAAGATCGACTTCAAGGGAATCACCGAGGAAATGGTGGACAACATGCGCAGTCGGTATGCAATCAATCTCTATGAGGAATTTGTTCACCCAGTCATCTAGTTGGTCAAGCTCTTCATGCTTAGATATTGTGTTTCGGTAAATTTTGTCCCAAAAATTTTTATGAACAAAGCTCTCTGTTTCATTAAGCTTTCTTTTGGTATCATTATGAAAAATGTTTTCAAATGACAATTTCTTATATTTTCAGTACTTACATTATGGTCCATAAACTTGGTTATAAATATTTTTTTCTACGGTAATTTGCTTAAACAACACAAATAATTACTTAGAAAACTTGCTTAGAAATTGCTAGTATCACATTTAATTGTAGACAAAAATTACAATTGACGGACAATTAACTAAAACCTCCTAGACAAGAATACATTGAGGATTACTGTTTCGAAGTCAAGAAAAGATTCTAACCAATATTTATTACAATATTGTAAGTTTCAAAAGTATCTTCTCAAAATAGTCTAAACAATATTGGAGACAAATAGTACAATGTACTGACAGTTAACTAAAATCTTTTGGACAAGAATAAATCGATGATTACTCCCAAGAGCCTATTACTAAAATATTGTAAACCAGATTCTAAACCGGGTTCTTGCAACTTGACCGATTATGTCCATACATGTGACATGTAGAACATTTGCGCTTCAATCATGGTGTTCATCCTCTCCCCTAAATATGATACCTTAGTATTGACTAATTACGCATTTTACTTCACATTTTTCATTCAACAAACATACCGTGTGTGCTCCTCGTGATGGAATTATTTTCGTCCTTGGTCTTCCTGATCCTCTCGTAGTCTTAGGAGGATTTACCATCTCCTCGTCCACAGGGATATTTATGTCCATCTCCTTAGCAGGAGGTAGAATTGTTTCTGTCCATAGCTTCTCCCATGTTCTTACAAAATACCACTCCCCTACAAGTGTGTAGATTTCAACGTTCTTTATTCCTATACACGCAAGAGCATGGCTACATGGAACTAGCAACATATCAAACACCCTACAAGTACAAGTTTTTTTCTGTAAGTCAACCATGAAGACGCACCCATTACTGTCATTCACTTGATAAATCCACTATGTTACGGCAAGCACGGCACAATCAGTAAGGTCTTTGAGATGATTTATTAAGAGGTCTTCAATTTCAGGTGTACATCTCGTGGACGTCTTCCTAGATTTATCTCTCTATGTGAAAAACCATTTCATTAGCATTAACGACTTCCACCATTATGGAAATAGGTAACCCTAACGCTTCTTGAAGTATATCATTCAACGATTCTAATATGTTGCTACTCATTAGGTTGTAACGCATTCCTGAGAAATAAGCTAGTGTCCAGTGGGGCAACCCGATGTCTACCAAATACTTAGCACAATTCTTGTTTCGATTCTGGATCTCCTCAAACCAGTTGCATTTGACACCATAGTTGCAAGGCCATCATATTTGAACCTATGCTTAACATTCCTACATAAATGGACAACATATGTGCCATGTTTTGCGCATGGATAAACACTTCGTAGACCAACATATATTTCCTGATGTATATCAGAGATGAATACAAGATCTTCGTTGTCATCAATGAACCTGGAAAACTGTGTAAAAAACCACGTCCACACGACTTTGTTCTCACCATCAATGACACCAAAAGCTAGAGGAAATACCTGGTAGTTTCCATCATGTCCACTAGCTGCGACCAAATAACTCTGAAATTTCCCTTTTGTATGGGTACCATCGATTACAACAACCTTTCATAGGTACTTATAGCCTGCTATGGAAGCTCCCATAGCAGAAAAGGTACTTGAATAATGTATCCCCATTGGCTGCCTGCACAGTTTTAACTTCAGATATTGTCCCCAGATTTGTTGTTTTAGCGTTTCCAGATATTTGGACAAGTAATTGTAGTTTTCCTCCTCATTCCCCCCTTGCCTTTTTAATTGCAATCTCTTTTGTTTTCCAAGCTTTCATATAAGATATAGTCTCATTCAGCTCGGATAACACTAAACCAGGGACCTCGCAAGCTCTCGACCCTTTCTGTCCATATGCATATTGGATTTTAATAGCTCCCATAAGATTTCGGCGGTCTCATTTTTACTGTAATGAGATCTTAATTCCACATCACACTTATGTTTTAGATTTGATGTCCTTATTTCCATGTTCTCAGACTCGTGGTGTCTAGTTGCATATATCCTCCTATCGCATTTTTGGTCCTCGCATACCACAACCACTCTTGTCTTGTCAGAACTCTTGACCTTGAAGGTGAACAATATCTTAACTGAATACACTAAGATTGACTTATGTAGCTCGACTTTGTTTCTAAAAACTAAACCTACATATAGTGCGTCTTCTCCCTTTTTTAAATTCATGTTGACTTTGTCGCTTCTAATCAGCATCACGTTGTCTTTGAAAGGGGCTGGATCGATGGCAAAAATAGGGATTTCCGTTGACATGGTCATCTCAATGGGACCAGATTGACTTATCCCATGTCCAGAAAATTGTTGTCCATACGATGGTTCTTTTTCAGGTTCTGCCATATTGTTCTCGACACACGGGGTCCCCGTTCCCATTCCAAGTTGTGAAGGTACTCCAATATTACAATTTGCTTCACCATCAAAGGTACCAACGTTCTGTCACCGGACCAGACAATTGCATCTTGTCCACCGCTTACGGGGGGTTTCACCCAAGTTACCAATATGTCTTGACGATTCCCCATATTCTATAATCTTATTTTCTGTCCCCGACCTCTCAACTCTCCTAAGTAGCTCTAAATTCCCACCAGTCACAAAGGTTTCACCATCATTATCAAATATCTCTTAAATGAGTATGGATCTCATTGTATTAGATAATCCGAATAATCAAATCTGTCATGTAGTTGAAGTCATAACTAGGTGACCCGTCTTCACCAATAGAGTCTTCTTCCTGCATGTTTTCAATGATCCTAGGTTCTACTGAAATTTTATGCTTCTTCACAACGTGTCCATCACGATCCGATTCCACCAATACTTTTCCATATCCCCCTTTAGCTAATGAGTCCTTGTGGACGTTCTCGAGTTGAATAACCTTATTGAGGAACTCATTGTCTTCAAATAGATCCTCACAATCTTCTGTTCCTGACACTTTTGTGACTATAATTCCACATGTATGGTGGTCCGTCTTTATATTTAGATACAAATGTAGTCCACCATTCTCGAGTCTTCTCATCTTAAACATTTCGAGGCTGTCATCCAAATTGATACAATTGGGGGGCATCTTAGCTTATGTGAATACTGTTTCCAAACTCTCCCTCCCGGAAGTTGTCGACATTTTATCTGTCTTTGTCCCAAAAGCAGCAACAACTTTGTCCTTCAAACTTTCTAACTTTTCCGTCGCACTTAATGTCACACATTTTTCATACATATCTCTTGACACATAGAAATGTCATCTTCCATTTTACATGCACTCCCATGCCCCGAAAATAACCAACACCCTTTCGTCCATTGCATAACAACACCTGAAAAAACCATTACATATGGTTGTTTTCTATACATAGAGTATAACAACGCATTGTGGCTTACAAACGTGTCCATATTTATAGTTTATGCTTTAGGATCCATTCAATGTTAAATAATATGAATAAATGTTCTTACGTACCAAATCAATTCTTCAATTTAACATAAACAAGTCCACATGTTGTTTTGTTCTTCACAACCCGCAAAAACCAAGTTTAAGAGCTTATCCAATGGATTATGCAATAAATGTCATTAAATGCTAATTAATTTGCGTAAAATCTTGTGGCCCCCACACACCATCTCATTTTTGTTGCGCGCCAAAAGAGAGACAAATTTCTAGGGGCACGCTGGTCATTTACCAGATGCAACACTACCACAAGAACTTGATATTTTCGGAAAGATTCTCAACATATGGTATTTTTGGAAACTTAGTACACATGTTATGGTAGTTTTGATGATTGTCCTTTTTTAAAGACTTTCCCCGCCGGTTCCTACTATGGTGAATAAACTACGTCTGAAGAAAGAAACCGGAGACAAATAATCGACCAAAACAGACAAGGAGCCATCACGATCTCCTAAATATGAACGAAGAATATCGGAGACAAACTCAAAACTATAGCAGACTTGGAACCGTCTAAAAGATGTCTCACTAAAGATGGGTCTCGACCAAATCCATGACGTAGGAATAAAGAGCAAACCACTCTGAAACGGTTAGCCGCACACCAATGATGCCGACTAGAAATCAAAACCGATGAAGTACCAAGGAAAAACATCACCCCAAGCAGAAAGAAACCAACAATGAAAGAGAGAACAAGAGCATCATGATCCTGAGCTAAGCCCAATCTCGAAACAACCAAATACTAAATCAAAGAAAACAAACAACCACCGAACCTAAGCGTACCCCAAGACCAACCCGCACCAATTCACAAGCAACAACCACAACCCAAACTACCTAATCCTTACCGAAACAAAGAGGAAGGTTACATAAACAGGCCATACAGCCGCCAGAGAAGGATGAGGATGGAGCGAACCACCCACTCAACAAGCAGAAGCGGCTGAGCGACGGCAGAGGACTGGACAAATCGAACGAGACAGAGACTCTATGATCGCCACAAAGAGACTCGGCAGAGAGCGGAGCCCAAAAATGCCGAAACTAGACAGAAGCCAGACCACCGAACACAACACTAGAGACGGACGACCTCCACTAGACACATTATCGCGACTCAGGGTTCGAAGACGCCGCAAACCTAGCGAGCTGCCGCGTAGATAGAATGGGAAACGAGAAACCGAGAGAAATTTTGGATGGAAGAGATCTAGACGGAAAAAAAACGAAGGATATGACACCGGCGGATTCGGCGCCGCCTCAGGCGAATGTGAGAATAAAAAAACCTCGATGTACGCGCTTGGGAGAGAAAGGAAACCACCATCGTCGAAACAAAAATGTTAGTAATGTGGCACCAATCAATATTTTTATTCCTTTTAGAAGATTGATTTGATCTTAAGACTTTATCTTTGATAACTAAGAGGCAACATATTTGCTACATCCAGAAACTGCAGGAAGCATTACAGCTCACACACATGCTTATAACAGCTAAAGATTAATGAGTTTCCTTGATTTTTTGGTTTCTCTATTATAATTTATGTAAAGTATCCAAGCTCAAATCTTAAGGGAAGCAAATCTCAGAAGAATGATTACTTTTGTGTCTGGGTTTATAATATAATAATAAAATATTCATAAAGAAAGTAGAGTTGTCCCCTTCAAGACCACCTGATCGGCATTTTCACCTGTAATGTCCCTGTATCATTGTTTTCCAAAAACAAATAAAACTCACCAAATAAGTGCACCTTATTTTGTCCTAAATATTTCTTGGTGATGTGCATATTTTTGTACCTACTCTATTGATTTACAATAAGTTTATAATTGTCCTGACGGCCGAGAAATAACAACAATCATTTTCCACTTGGTAGCTCAAAAAGGAAGTTATTCCACAACCACATTAATTCTCATACGTGTTAGTAAGTCGATCACAATAAATATAAATATATAATTAGTAGTATATGAGATAACCAAAATAATTGCTTAGAAATAATATAAAATACAAACTAGGCAGCACTTTGATCAATTGATAGTTTAATTATATTAAAAAACAAACATTAACGATTGTTGTTGTAAATGAAATGGGAATAATGATAAGCATGTGTTGGAAAGTTGGTATGGGATTTTGGTAGGGAAGAATGTTTATTGACATCAAATTATAGCATGCATTGTCCCCTCCAAAGGGTATATTGCATTCCTTCACCCATTTCTTTATATATACATATATATATATATATAAAAACAAATTATGATGAAATATCCATAGGAAGTGACTATAATACATGGCTTGCTTAATAAACATATTGGTGTTAAGCATCTCCATTTGTGAATGAATAATTGAATCAACTCTAAAATATATAAATTAATCATATATACACCTTTGAAAAGACNAAAAACTAATTATGATGAAATATCCATAGGAAGTAACTATAATACATGGCTTGCTTAATAAACAGATTGCTGTTAAGCATCTCCATTTGTGAATGAATAATTGAATCAACTCTAAAATATATAAATTAATCATATATACACCTTTGAAAAGACATCTTAGATATACCATCCAAAAACATTTGAATCCACTCTTAACATATTTCCGATCTTTGTACCAATGTTAACAAATAATATTTGTATATTCCCTCCGTTTTTTAATAATTGATTTTTTAAAGTTTTTATACATTTTAAAAAAACAATTAATTTTTATCAATAAATACATTAATTTCATTAACTTTACACTTTTTCATATCAATAAACCAATCCTAGCTGATACAAGAATTCAAATATTTAGTTAATACTTCTTAAACTACATAGTTAACTAATGAATGCATTGAAAACTTTTCAAAAATTGATTTTTTGAAACAAAAAAATATATCTAAAACATCAATCATTAAAAAAGACGAGAGAGTATAATATCTTACAAAAAAAATTGACAACCAATAATATTTAGGTGGTTTTGGGAAAGAAAAAATAACATCGGATTCATAAATATCCTAATGAGATATTGTAGAGGTGGGGATATAAATTAAATAAGTTATCGTCAAAATTTTAAATAATGACCAAAAAAATATCAATAGATGAGATTTGTTTTTGGGTTTACATTCCACTAGGACCACTATCACCCAAAAATAACTGAAAACTTAAGTAATGAATTATATTATGAAGAAAAAGGAAAAAGAAAACAACGATACAGCTAAACAAAAGGGAAACCATTAAATCTTGTCTTTCAAAGTAGGGACTCCAAATTAATGCCAACAAGCAATAGCTTCTTACTTGCTTTCTACAATTGCAAAGTCTTTATTTTAGCCTTATGAGCTATTGATAATCCAGTTTATACATAAATTATTACTTGTACAAAAAATGTAAAAAACAATATATATATATATAGATGGATTTGTAACTTTTAAGAAAAACAATCATCTCAAGTGTAGCCAGACCAGTAGAAAGGGGGATGAAAACGAATCACCCAAAAAGCAATAACTTAATAAAAGCTTTTATTGAAATATATATATATATATGAAACTAGTAAAAAATTAACAAAAAATAGAATTTGGGTCAACGACCCATATAGAGATAAACTCATCTACATAAGTATATAAGAAATTTTGTTACCATGTTGATTTAGCGAGAAGATCCGCTCGAATGTTGTGCTCTCGTCTCATGTGTCGAAGCTGAAACATCGTGTTACTTTTCTTCAACATTGCCAATTTTTGAAGTACATATGCAAAGATTGACCACTCGTGAGGATTCACAACAACTTTGGTGAGTTCAAAAGACTCCGTAATGAAAAATGGAGCAAGACCGTCGAAGTGCCATCAAATTTTTCATAACTCACAACAGACTAAGGAATTCCGTATGAAGAGGGAAAAACCTCTTCGAAATCTTGACATTCCTAGCATAGTAATTGTACATGCATTCTCCTGTAAAACTCATCCTAACATGCTTAAAAGCTCCTCGAACTTCCATGAACCATCAACATGAAATGAAGTGAAAGATTGCACTGTGGGGAAGCTACGGACTTGCTCCGTGCTTACAATAAAAGAAGTTTGAACTTGAAGATTGGCTAAATGTCACTCCTAGGACTCTTTCTTATCAATATTTAGCATATCTGATGCATTCCAATCAATATTTTTGAAACACTTATCATTTCTAGCTTTTTAAAATATATCATTTAATCCATGGGAAAAAAATCTATTGTTTCTTTCACTAAGGAGTTGTTCGACTTCAAAGTAAGTAATTAATGCATACTTGATAACATTATATGTAGGAAAGATATTATTGAATGTTGGGATAGAAGACAACATCCAACATTGACAAGTTGGAAGGCACACAAAAATAGCATGTTGAATCGTCTCATTCTCTTCACCACACCGTGAGAAAAAAGTTTTCGCATGTAAACGCCGCCGCAATAACTGTGTATTAACAGCGAGAGCACCCGAAAGCATTCTCCAGAAAAAATGCCTTAATTTGTTAGGTACATAGACCCTCCATGTTGCCTCTTTTAATAGATTTAGTGATGGTTGTTGATTCAACACAGAAACCTCATGATCAGTATTAAGCATGGCTAGCTCATAACATGATTTAACCAAATATTCCCCAAACTTCGTGAAATGCCAACAGAAGGTATCTTCAAGGAGATGAGATGGGCGTTGTAACATCTTCAAACTTCCTAAAGCCCGATGGTTCGAGCCAAAACTTAGCCAAAGGATTTGGCTAAGGGAATTTGGCCTAGAAAGGGGGAATCCGGATGTTAGACTTAGCCTTAAACCAGAATGTTCGAATAGCTAAGTAAAGGATCGCATTTTAGCTCAATGGCTTGGGTCTAGCTCGAGAAAATAGAATGTTCAAGCTAAGGTAGCTAGGTCAGCTGGACTACAACTTAGCTTAGCTCGAGTCAATTCATTCCAGCTCAAGTTAGTTCAGACCAGCTGAACCAGCTAAGTGAACTGGACATAGCTGGGCGGTTGCGCAATTATGCACAACTCACACCAGTTCGTGAACTTGTTCCTGTTCAAAAGTTCACAAGTTGGCTTGACGTTTTTGAGCGGTTGTGGGCCAAAATCTATAAATAATGCATCTTTGGCTCAATTTTTCGCATACATACACAGACAGCAAACAATTTTTTATTTCGCCTAAGGCATTGGGCAATCAAAGAGGGCAATCAAGGGAACAAAATCTGGGCAAGGCGGATCAAGTATCCAGTCAGGCCGAAAGGGGAAAGATAGCTGGTTCAGTGCAGAACTCGCCGCACAAGAGAAAATGACTAAAGGGGATGCGGGTTTGGTGCGAGACTGAAATTTGGATCCAAGAGTGGTGTACATAGTGGGATTGTTATAGGATCGATATGTTTGACTTTTCATAGACTTTTATAGCAAATTGAACAAGTTTTATTGAATCCTATTTTTATTAATAAAGATCACTCTTCGTTTCTGTTGCATTCATATAGTCTCAATGTCCTTACGGCTTAACAAATCAAATGAACCTCACACGAAAAATGACTTTAAAAACGGCTAAGACCTAAAATAGATTTATTGGCCTGGGTCACTTAGTGATTTGGGCGGGAAACAGCCATTTGTGAAATTAGTGTTCGGGATTGGGTTTCTCGAGTTGGTATTAGAGCATGCTTGATCTTAGGACAAGTTAAGTGTTGGGTTATAGGGTACACCACTCGACCGGTTGGACGTCTCGCAGGTTTGTTTTGTTTTCTTGCAGGACGGGAAATGAAAAGTTATATATAATCAAACTTTTGTTTCCTTCAAAGTAAGAGTAAGACTGGGAAAAGCAAGAAAGATAAGAATGTGGAACCAAGTTAGGCGGCAGGCCTAGGGAAAACGGTTCCAACTGGTCCCGTGGTCAGAAACCCGATAATGGAAACCCAAACAATGGGTAATCGTGACATCAACCCGAATAGGGTCGTGGGTGATCGCGAGAGAGTGGATGAGTATTTAACTGCGGAAAGGATGAATTCAAAAGATGCAGCCGACGTGAATGGCTTGGTTGCTCCATCACCGTAGGTGATCTGGGATGCCTTGCAGTCGATGGCTGCGTATTTGGAGCGATTAGGACAGATGGCTAAGAAGAATCCTGGAACAACAAGGGAAATTCCTATTGTGATCCTAATCGGTGCGGTCCTGAATGCTGATCAGGATGGAGTTGTAGAGATAGTCCCACTAAAGCCTTCGAGAAAAAAGGCAAAAAAGGTGGACTACTTGAGCGTGTTAGAACACGTCTCTAAGCTGGGAACTAAGCACTTCAAGAGAAGTGAAAATTCGATTGAAGCAGATGAATGGAAGAGTAGACAGATAAGGAATTTATGTTCGACTCTTTGTCTTTCTGACCATCGGAAGGACATAGCAGTCCACTTTCTAGAATGGGATGCACATAATTGGTGGTTGGCCATGGAGAAGCGCATGAGTGATAAAGAGATCACCTTTGCGGACTTTGATGTGGAATTCAACCGCAAGTACTTCCCGACAGAATCTTGGGATAGGATAAAAGGAGCTTTTCTGGACTTGGTTCAGGGCGTCAAGACTGT
>OVBE01013444.1:0-12707 GCA_900406425.1 Iberis pinnata
AAAAGTCAACCGTTAGTCAACTTAACGACGGTACTTAATTGGTCTGGTCAACGAAAGATTGTTATTTAAACTGAAATCCTAAAATAAGTTTGATATTTTTTTAGGAGAGAGAAAAGTTCATAATTTTTTTCAACACTTTTTGGAAGTTCCGTATTAAAACTACATTTTTACCAATATATAAAAATATATAAAAAGCTAAATTAGATTAAATATAGGGAAAGTGATTTTGTCCTAGTGACATTCATAAGTTCATATGAAGTATGTAGCACCACTTCACATGTGATCGAGTCTCTGTGCTTACGATAATATAGGAATTGTCTCATATTATACAGAAAATGGCTATTAGGCCAGTTTGTTGTAGCTCAAATGGCGAGAAAAAGAAAAAACGTCTTTATGCATATTGACACTTACACTTTATTAATTTTTGCGTTGACACATTAACATGTTTATCTTTTGAAATTTAATCAAATTATTAAATTGTTACACCTAATCAATTTTAAATTTGATTTTAGATCTTTTCCATTAAAATTAAAATTATATTCATTTATGATTAAAATAATAATTTTTGACTAAATATAAACCAAAACTCGTATTTTAATTTTGGTTTTTTCGCCACTAAATTCCCAAATAATTTTAAATTTCTTCATATAGTAGTTCGAAATTTTATTTTTAATAAAAAATTAAATAAATGGTTTGATCAATATTAGACAAAACAGAAACCTTTTTCAATGTAATATTCAATTCCAAAAGAAAGAGAGAAAAATCAACCATCACATAATATATGATAAAAAGAAATTCAAATCATATTCAAAGTTATAAATCAAATCACAAAGATTTAAAGTATTAGATCGACAAAAAAATAACTAATACAATAAAGGCACAATGTATCTCTCAACCTTGATACATAAATATTTTTGTATGATAAAAACATAATACAGAAGCAACTTTTTAGTTTTTGAAATCTTTTTTTTTTGGTGAGCTTAGTTTTTGAAATCTTAGACTAATCAATTTATCACATTTAAATATATAAAAAATTTGTGTCAAAAAAATTAAGATGATTTGTGAATATGACCCACAAAATCATTATGGTCCAAGACGCTTATTTTTTATTTTTATTTTATTTTTTGGTCATGTTTATCATTTAATTTTTAATTCACAACGGATAGTTAAATAATTCAAAAATGTTTTTAAAAATTGCACTCGTAAAAAGAAGAAAGATTCTCAAAAATTCCACAAAAAACTAAGAATATTTCAAAAATATCACACACCCTTACAAATTCCAAAATACCATATTTTTCAAAAATACCACAAAAATATTTTTAAAACTTCAAATTTAAATAAAAAAACCAAAAAACCAAACCCTATCCCCTTCAAAACTAAATCATAAACTCTATTTAGTGAACAAAAACCAAAATTTTAACATTTAAACTCTTAAAATTCATTTTTTACGTTTGTGGTATTTTTAGAACATTTGGGAGTGTGTGATATATATTTGAAATTTTTGAAAGTGTGATATTTTTGAATTTGAATTTCTTTTGATAATATTTGAATGAATTTCTCTAAAAAAAATGACTAGATTTGAACCCTCTTTTAGTAAAAAAGCCACATGACAATCGCTAAATCATCTTTTCTTTAGTTTATCTTTTTTATTTTGCCTTTTGCGACATTCACTCATCAAAAACTGCAAAAGCTGATTAAAGATTTGATATAATAAGTTTAGTTGAGAAAGCAACATAACCCAAATTTAATAGAGTTACGAAAACGTCGTGAAATAGCGTTGGCTTTGTTGGTTAGGTGGTTGCCTGGTTGGTTTTTGACTCATGACATTTCTTATATCGTTTTTACTCATTTCCATTTATTTAAATTGATAATCCATATATCTACATCCAAAAATGTCCCACTTAAACATTAGACTTAATTTTAACAAAAAATATGCTTGCTTGGAAAATTCTTCATTTTTAAAATATGCATAAAAGATGTCTCTAGGACTTGGAAATTCGATGAAGAAAGAAAGGGACCAATGGGACCTTATTTGTAAATTGTTCTCTACTTTTCCAAATTGGATACAACTTCTTCTTTTTTTCGTGAAAGCTAAAGGCATCTATGGAGCCTTAAGTCAACATCGAATTTTAATTTTCTCAACATAAAAGAAGAAACTACCACTACTATATTACCTATTGAAATTTCTCTTTGCTCTTCTAAAATTGTCCAGCCTAAGAAAAAATTTAAAAGACAATTATAATAATAATTGATATTACGTACTTAGAAAAATTAAAGAACAAATTTCTTTATTGATTTATAAACTCTCTTAAAACTAAATCTTTCTCTAGATCTTATGGAACAACTCTCTATATAGATCATTTATATAAGGTATTATCGCTTTTTGTTATACCAATCACTAATATATGAACATTAAATAAAAGCATACACATTTAGCAGCATACTGTTAATTCTCCATAGAACTAATGTTCTACTATAAGAATTTTCAACCGGGGCGTCAAGCTATGACTTATATCCACAAAAAAACTAAAACCACATATTTTTATAGGGAAATACCACTAGATAACATTTTTACCTACTAAAATTAAGAATCTAACAACTACAGGTAGGGGTTCTATCTCTCTCATCCGATATTATATGTTATATTTGTATATGTCCCTACTCGATAAACAATATACTTACTTTTGATGGTTTTGTTTTGTCCACCTACGTTATGGATAGTTAAACTATTGATTTTGGTAGTCAGACTATTTTGGGGTAGGGTTTAGAATTTATATTTTGGGTTTAAAATTTATCTTTTACTAAAACGAAAATTCAGTATCCACTATTTAAAAGATATAATTTTTTTAATAATTTANTTTAATAATTTAAATTATGTTAGATGTAAAAAAATTTCTTAAATAAGATTTATGATTTGATTATTTGAATTGAAATGCTTAATTTTTTAAAAAAAATTAAAGGTGTGAAATTAAAAAAAAAGAAGAAGAGGGAGAGATGAATCTCACATGCGAGTTTATTGGAACAGAGGGTAACATCGATATATTTTTGGTATATTTATACCTAAAAATCTAATAATATAAAGAATGGTTAGTTTGTTAATAACCCACCTACGGGTGATTATTCACCTAATTCACCCAATTTATATTTAGAAAAATATAATTTTTCTAAATTATACTTAATTGTGAAGGTTATTAGAAATCTACACTATATTTTCCTGAAATTTTAAAACTATTTATTAGAAATTGACACAATTATGATATTTTATGAAATTTGAAAACTATTTTTTTTATGTCTAAGTGACAATTTTCCTTTGTTTCTTGGTTATTTAAAATTATTTTATTTGATTATTCTTAATTTATAAATCACAAAATATAGGTAAAGTACTTTGTAACATGCTATTACGCGAAGGAGCTTGAAGCTTTGAGGAAGATTTGTTGTTATTCTAAAACTGATTTTATAAGATCTCTTGGTCGATCACGATGTAAAAAGTGGAGAGCTCAATGTGGAAAAGCAATATCTCTTTTGCAAAATTTTTAGATGATCATTTTATCATTAAATAAATTACAAAGATAGAGCTTGAATTTTCATCAAATTTGGTCCAACTTACTTCAAATAATCTTATATGGTATTTTCTAGAGGTCTATTAAGAACAAATGTTCTGCATAGTTAGCATATTAAAAAAAGGCAAAAATATATACTTCATTGATAAATATCACATATGGAAAAAATGCATACTTCATCTTCATACATTTTAATGCAGTTAATTAAAAAAAACGAGCTTATTTTTATCCACAAGGAAATATAAATCGAACAACATTAATATCAAGTCGATAGCATATATATGTCGACTATAGAAAAAAAAAACCAAACAAAAAATATACATTAAGTGCACAAATATATCGGTTTCGACAAAAAAATATAAGTTGACTATATGACATAAATTTAATATAATTAAAGGTCAAGTTAACTTTATAAATAGATAGTTAAACAAATAAACCTAATAACAAATCGGCAAAATTGGACCTAAGTATACTTAAGAAAACATATCAACAAGAGTCAAAAAATAAGTCGATGAGGATGAAAACAATCAACAGTTGTAATATTTATATTGTACAAAAACTCTTTCGTACTACTAAATATGTCAACTGTTATAGCACAAGTCAATGTATAATGAAATAAAAATCAACTATACAACATAACGACTTTAGAAATATTCAACTGAAAAATTAGTCAAAAGAGATAAAAAGCAAAAAAAATATATAAAAAATTAATTATGTTTTTATAATTAACTTAATAATAAAAAATCATTCTATTTTCGAAATTAATTATTGAATTAGTAAAATAATGATATTTTTGTCATAAAAAATATATAAAAGTGTATTTTTTAAATTATGCAAATAGATAGTATAATTTATTAGATTAGTTTCCAAATTATCCCTTTAAAAAATTGTTTTTGAATAACTATCTTACGTAGGAAAAAGGTTTATCATATTAAGATAATACCTGTGACTTGTGTAGAAAATCACTCATAATAAATTTCCACGTTACCAATAGAAAATAAAGAAGTGATAGTAATATGTTGAGTAAGATAGAAGCCGATGAAATTTCCTCATTCACAATTATAGTGGCGATGACTGAAGATGACGCGTCATGAATGTGACACACACTTGAACCGCCCATCAAAAAATAAAAAAAATTCTATTTTCGTAAGGAAATAATTTAAGAGAACTCTCAGAAATATGCCGTTAAAAAAAAAAGAGAACTCTCAGAAATATCAGTTTTTGAACTTTTAATTTTTAAAATATTACACTTTGATATTATGAACAAATTTGATTTCAAAATACCACAATTTAAAAAAAAATTAAAAAATGGTTAAAAAAATTCTAAATTTCAAAAACTAAATTATAATCTTTTCAAAACTAAGCCTTAAACCTAATTAGTGAATTTAAATATAAAAAATTAATTTTTTATGTTTGGGATATTTTTGGAAAGAAAATATTTTAATAATGCTTTGAAATAATTGAGAGTTTGTGATTTTTTTTTTTAAATATAAACTTATATTTTGATATTTTTATAGAATTTCTCAAGTAATTATTGTCCTTTTACATTTTTTATGCATTGGCAAATTTTGTTGTGATACCACCTTCAATTGTTAAAACAGAATTCAAAATTTTAAAGAAATCTAAGTAATCGAAAATATTTAAAAAGTAAAGAAATTTTGCTAAACAGTATTTTACTGAAAATGTTTGTTTTTTTCATGAAAAAACATATAGTATAAAGTTTAGAAATATATGCCATTAGGCCATTTAATTAGGTAACATTTTGATATAAAAACCAACTTGCATATTTCGGGTCCCTTGCATATATGGTTCTTATACACAAGGGCCCTCGGTTAGCTAATTGCTCCCGTCTTTTCTTGTGTCTATACATATCCCCAAATATATAGAATAATATATATATATATATAATACTTCTTTTGTTTTTCTATTATTAGATTCTCTTCTAAAAATTATTCTAAAAAATATAATATTTTGATTTCTACTGAAATTAGCTATAAATTATCTATTATACTCATGTCTTTATATCCTTTTAGTGTATTTAATGCTTTATACAAATCAATAAAGTTAGACATGTAACTTTTATAAAATTTGGTAATATGTATACAAAACTTAAAACATATATTAGTAACCATAAACAAGTGGTTGTGGTTTAATGATTACTATATTTAAAAAAAAAATCACTATATTGGTCTAGGTTAAAAAATCAGTTTTTCATAAGTGCGAAATTATGAAATTATTTTTTTTAACAGTCGAAAATGATGCTTCGTTTTAGATCAATTAAAAAATCCGATATTATTCGATGGTTTCTCTGACTCTGAAAAAAAATTAAGAACTCGACCTCCAGCTCTTCCTATCTTACAAGAAAATCTATTAGTTAACATGAGAGGAAATATGTAATAGGCTGACACGCACAAGAAAAAAAATAGTATGTGGTCGGTAAATGTACACTCATCTAGATTCACTTTCAGTTATGTTCTTATTCAGAATGGTAAACTCGCCTAGATTAACTTTAATATTCTATCATATTATTGATTGTTTAAATTAAAATAAATAAAATTAAATGATATATTTTTACAAAAATTATGTCATTAGCAATTTTAGATTTTTTTTGTGCACTAAACTTTGTATTACTTAATCAGTCTGATACAAAGTCTTTGAGCGTAGATTTTTCTCAAGAATCAGACAACTTATTTAAACTTTGAGAGATGGCTACAAAAGAGATATAAACAAAAACTTTAACACATAATTTAATATCTTCAATAATACCATAAAGTTTAGAAAAACTGCAGCTTTCGTTAATTGCATTTATCAATTCAGTTGAGTCTGATTCAAATGTGATGCACTGGAAGTACCGTTCTTTGGCCATTTCCACAACTTCTCGGAGAGCCAGACTTCCCGCTAGTAAGGCTGATCCCACGAAACCGTTAATCTTCGTATGGATTCTTAGAGGGGAATTTGGTCCTGAGAAGACCCACGCAAGTCATGCACAATTTAGCGCCACATTCCAAGTTGCGTCTGAGCGCCAGATCAATTCATCGTTGGCCTGATATGGTCACCTTTCCAGCCACTTTTGTGGGTACTTTACTCCAACTGTCTGCTGCCATTCTTTGGCTTCGTTGATCGCTTTGACGAGTACTTCATCAATTGTTACTATCCTTTTCTGAAAATGAGGTAATTTCTTGCATTCCACAAGTGTCATACAATCCAAGCAGCTAGAAGGCTATCGGAGATTCCTGTTAGAGGGAGGCATAAGCTCTTCGCTTTTCGTTTCCAGAACATCTCGAACAAAGAATTTGGAACCAGGATCATTATCTTTGCAAAAAGGGCTCTGCTCCAAACCTGTAATGAGAAATCATAGTGACAAAACATATGATCAACAATTTTTGGCAAGTTACATTTTATGCACCATGTTTGGAGATAAATTCCTTTACGAGCAAGATTCTCTTCCGTGGGAATAGCTTTATGCATAATCTTCTACATGAGGAGTTTGAATTTCAGTGGTATTTTGAGATTCTAAATCTCTCCTATCTAATTGATATCTTGGGGTGTGTGATCTATGTCCAATTGAGGATTTATATCTAAAGCTGCATGATAACTTGATTTGGTATTGTAAACTCCTGATGATGTTCTTAGCCATATCAGTTTATCGTCAACGAGGGCTTTGTTTGGCTGTAGTTTCAGAATATCCTCCTCTACAAGCGGTAGGATCTCACGCACTCTACTATGTATCCATGAGCCTTTTTCCCATCTAAGAGATGCGAGACTCTGAGGTTCTCCAAATTTAAAAGGCCATGGTCCGAAGGGAGTACCTTGTTTATTAATATAATCAAAAACCTTGTCCTATCCTAATGCTCGTCCCATTTCCAATTGTCCAGCCAATGTTGCGATTGAGCATGCCTAACCCAATTATAATTCCTTTCCATCCATGTGAAGCATTTAAGAGAGCCACACTGCTAAGAATGTCATAATGACGAAAATGTTTCCCTTTGAGGATCAGTCCCAGAAGTCCATTAGGATTATTCGTTAACCGCCAACTTACTTTAGCTAGAAGGGGTTCATTAAAAGATTGAACATCTCTAAAACCTATTCCTAAAATTTTCTTATCTATTGTAAGATTTGACCAAGATACCCAAGCCATTCTCCTTACTCCATGTTTTGCATCCCACCAAAATCTTGTAAGAGTTTCTTGAATTCGTTTACAAAGTGAAACAGGGAGTTGGAAGCATACATGGAAAAAGTTGGGATTATTGAGAGAACACTCTTGAGCATTGTCATCTTCCCAGCCAAAGATAAGAACGTTGAGGATAAACTTGTCTCTTTTTGGTGAATCTGATCTACAATGGATGTAAATTTATCCTTCGTTCTCCTCCCGAAGTGTTCTGGTAAGCCTAGATATTTCCCAACCCCTCGTTCTTTGTGTATCTTTAGTTCCCTCTTGATTTTGTTCTTTAAAGATTGTGGTGCTTTCCTTGAGAAGGTTATTGAAGATTTCTGAACACTGATGAGCTGACCCGAAGCTTTTTCACTCTTCGGGGAAGTCCTGCAAAAAGAACATTGTGTCTTCTGTGAAGAGTAGATGATTAATTCTCGGGTTTTCTACAACCACTTTGCTTTCACGGAGTTTCCCGAACATTTATGATGTTTTGCATAGTCCCGAAAGAACTTCACCACTAAGACTAAAAATATATGGAGATAATGGGTCGCCTTGGCGGATTCCTCTTTTCCGGTACACTTTGCCTTTGACCTATCCATTAAATATAAAGGATTAGGATACAATGGTAACACATTGCATTATCTAGTTGATCCACTTTTGGTGGAAACATAACCTCTTAAGTACAAGCTCAATTTAGCTTCATTCTAATCGGTCATAGGCTTTGGACATATCCATTTTCACAGCCATTGCACAGTGTTTGAAAGCTTCAGACAGTTTGAGAGTATGTAGAATATCATGTGTGATTAGTACATTATCTGAAATTACTCGTCCATGTACAAACACATATTGGTTCATCGAGATAAGATTCGACAAGATTGGTGGACCCTTCTCGTGATAAGTTTAGAGATGATCTTGTAATAGATGTTGCATAATGCAATTGTCCTATAGACAGACACTTTCCGGTGACCTTGCACCTTTGGTATCAACTGGATATTCGTTTCATTAATTGTGCTAGGGAGTTCGCCTGATTGAAAGAATAGTTTCACCTCTTCAATAAATTTACTTCCCACTGTTGACCAATTGGACTGAAAGAAACTAGCTTAAAATCCGTGAGGCCCAAGTTATTTATCTATTTAATCGAGAAACAAGCCTCATTAATTTCGGCATCTGATGGTTCCTTTGTTAACTCTTCATTAGCCGAATTTGACACAGAAGGTTGTATAGCCTTATTCACAATTTCTGCGCTTTCTACTCCTTGGTTTGTGAAGATTTCTTTGTTGTAGTCTGTAATAACATTGAGAATTTCTTCTCCCTTGAAAACTGGATTACCGTGAGAGTCCTCTACACATGAGATATTGTTTTGTGCTTTACGAATTCCGAAGACGGGGTGGAAGTAACTCGAAATTTTTATCACATAATGATAGCTATAGTAATCTACTCATTTGCCTCAGAATTCTTCGTCAGCCTCATATGATTTGTTAAGGGCATCCTTAAGCTCATTCAATAGCTCTTGATTTTCAAAAAGGCTTAAAGCCTCCTGTCCGAGCTTTTTCTTCTTCTCTTTAACATCACACCTACTATATTCAGCATGTTTTCTTGACCAAGTGATGATTGTATCTCGGTTTGCAATTCGTCTTTCAACTGAAACATGTGGTCCCTTGTTCCATTCTTTGTCTATCAAATGTTTTACTTCTATATTATCTTTGAGTCTCCTATCAAATCTAAAAATACATTTCTTCTTTTTCCGAGAGACATCTAAGTGCGTGATTAGAGGTCAGTGGTCTGATGCTTCATATGTTAAGTACTCACAACGACAACATGGATATTTATCAAACTAAGAACTATTAGAAAGAGCCCTATCAAGACAACACATGATTTTTTGCTTATATATCACTCTCTTCCAGGATAGTGAATTCCCTTAATGATTAATATCATAAATATTGCATGATGCCATAAAATCTCTCAAGTCTTTAAATGATTCTTTGGGTTCGAAGGACCTCCTTTCTTTTCCTCATTACATAGTATATCGTTAAAATCACTAGAGAGGAACCATAGGTCTTTTCGCAGTTTTGCTTTGGCACAAAGGAGGTCCCATAGTTGTTTTCTTTTTAATCTATCATTATGCCCATAAATAAAGGATGCATGGAAGCTTGTGTTTTCATAAGTTAAGAATGTATCAATGAGGTTGTTGTTAGAAAATAATATTTGTAAGTTCAAGTCCTCTCTCCACATTAATATTAATCTTCCTCCACCTCGACCATGTGGGGAAAAATATTATAATGGGATAAATTCATGCACTTAAGTTTTCGAATAATGAAGCCGTTGAGATTCTTCGTTTCGGAGAGGAATAAGAGTTCAAGTGAGTGTATTGCACATATCCAACACACCACTTTTAAGGAAGAGGAATAAATGGATTGTAGAAATCCATCCCCGCTCCAAAATCTCTTATACTTTCTTCTTATGCAGCAGCTCCACATTGTTGCTGATTTGACGCTTCTGCTCTAGAGGGTCCTGCATTTTGGCTCAATCTTCTAGCACCCTCCCAAGCTACTGAATTTCTTCTTGGGGAGTCTATAATATGCTGGATCTTCCGCTTTCTTGAAGTGGAAGCAGCGAGTTCTAAAGCTTTTTGGATTTGATGAGGAGCTCTTTTTCCCGAGGGTCTTCCAAGTTTCCTTTTTTCTAATCCCTTTTGAGCTGGGTTTTTAACAGGAGTGACCTCCTATATTGGTGGGCCAAGGTGGAGGTGAGATGGAATTATCTCTTGAGGAGATCAGGGTAAAAAGCCATTCCCTCTTCCTTCAGAACGTGGTTCTTGGGCCATTAAGTGAGCAATTTCCTGGAGTTCTCCTTTCTCTTCAGCTTTTTGGAACTGGAGCTTCTGAGAAACACTTTCAGATGAGTAAGCGCAACTAACATATTGAACCATCACATCTCCAAGTTTGCCAATTGCGTTTTTAAACATTTTCTATGAGATTTCCAATAGTTGTTGGGGTATAGTCTCCTTTCTTTCCAAGACTGGGCGTCGGTTCCTGGAGGATTCTGATCACTCATCTATGGTCTTCCTCTATGGGAATGATTTTTATCAGAGCCTTCTATATTTCCTGATTCCCTGCCTCTTGTCGAGTAGTATTCAAATTGGATACTCAAGGTTGATGTTGGTTTCTGTTTCTGAGTGGGTATCCATCCTTTACGGGCTCATGAATATTGCATCATATATAGTTCTTTGGTTTGATCTATGATACAAGGATTCGTGTGATCCCCTGGACCAATACTCGCCTCTGTTATGCAAAACTTTCCTTGGGGGTTCCCATATTCCAATCCCTTTATGGACCAAGGTGTTGTGGTTCATGTCATAGTCTTTCGATATTTTCCTGAATGAGCCCTGGAGGCTAGGATTCTGAACCTCTTGACCATTGACATTAGTTCCATGTCTTGCTTTATTTAGGAGATGAGCTATGTTTTCAGGGTAATTCTTTGTTGATTTAGTTGTTGCAGTTTTCAAGTTCTGCTTTTTTGGGCATTCATTCAGTTCATAAGTGAGCATGAGATACTTTGAGCAGTGTCTCTAATTTTTCATATACGAGTTTCACTTTAATCTCTGTGCCATTTGTAAATTCCACAGTAGCAACGATTATTAATGGCTTGAGCCCATTGATGAACACCCTTATTTTTGTGGCTGATAAAGAAATATCAATCTTTTCTTCTCTTTCTATAACATCTCCAATGCTTCAAAGAAGAGTCGCAGTCCATTGATGGACTGGTAAATCTTGAACATTCACCCATAAAAAGATTAAAGATGAGAAATATGGAGCTATAGTTGGTTTCCACCTTTGGATAATAATCATCCAGCGACCAAAATGATAAGGTATAAAGGACTTTATAAAGTTCTTATTCAGAGGAGAATTGAAATTGGGACCATTCTTGACCTAGATTTTCTCTAAACGGCCTGGACTCTAATTTTCAGTACTCTGCTAAAAAAGGGAATAGCCGACCAGATTCTTGATACTTTGGATTAGAGATCCAGACAATGAGGGTTAGAGCATGTTTTTGTTGCAGATCTATAGCTTCAGGCTTCTCAACTCTGATACATGTTGTTCTAAGTGGAGATGACGGAGCTTCCATCTTCCCTTTTCTTTTTTCTGCGTACGATAGTCTTCTACTCATTTTAGTATTTTGTAGATGCCTTTTGAAAGTTTGAAATGACTACGAGTCCTGATGTCCTTTAGCTTTTAGCTATGAAAATATCAGTTACAAAAGTAATTGTAAGAGTCCCGTTCGTAGTAAGTATGAGAGGTAAAATCTTGTCTTTCCTCTTGATAAGCAGTCTGGGTGGGATCCTGAAGAGAGATCTGAGGAGATTCCTCATTAATGAACTTTGAGCCACATAATTGAGAATCGCATGTAATAAATGTTTGTTATGTGGGTTAAAAGAAGAAAAATGAGAAGATTATGAGATTTCATTTCCAGAAACTCTTCCTCCGCTGTAATCTGTCATCTAAATAAAAAAATAAAGCGGTGGACGGGATGCCGAAAAAAATAGTAGGATGGAAATTCAAAAATAGCCCCCTCATTGGGATTTATGCATGAGAGAAAATCCGTACGAAGTTCTATTCGACAATATATGATTTGTAATGTTTGTAATTGTCTAGATTAGCAATTTTAGATTATGATTATTAGTTCCAAATTAGATTAAACATGAAAAGTAAAAAATTTAAACATATTCGTTAAGCCTTTGATTTATAAGTTCAAATTATTTAAAAATAATAATTTATAATGTCCATAAGAAAATAACGACTTGTGATAAATTGTACAAAACATTTAAATTTGGAATAAACTAAGTTAAAATTGTAGAGTATAGAATGCATTGTAAACCCAAGACGATGACTTACGAAATTGTTTCTCACCTTAAGCTACGAACAACCGAAACTAGTAATCTATATTTTTCAATTAATTGTTTAGGTAACCCCACATTTTCTTTATTTGCTGGAAAT
>OVBE01013445.1:0-12706 GCA_900406425.1 Iberis pinnata
CCCAGAGTAGATGGACCCTTCGAAGTCATTCAGAAGATCAACGACAATGCCTACAGAATCGACTTAAAAGGGAAGTACAAAATCTCTAGTTCATTCAATGTTTATGATTTGATTCATTTTATTGCTGATTCGATTTAAGGTCAAATCGTTTTCAAGAAGGGGAGGATGATGTGATCGTGGATGGACTTCAAGAACCTGAACCTGAACCGGAGCTTGAACCGGAGCAGCTTGAACCTGAAGGAAGGATCACGAGATCAAAGGCAAGAGAGCTAGCAAATCAAGCCCACGTGATGCAACATTCAGAGATAGAAGATCAAGCTTGCAACATCTATCCGCTGTTTAGGCTAGACGTTCTAGAAGAACCAGATCTCTGATCAGTCAGCTAAGTGGGTAATGTCTGTACTCTTTTGTCCTTAGTNGTTTAGGCTAGACGTTCTAGAAGAACCAGATCTCTGATCAGTTAGCTAAGTGGGTAATGTCTGTACTCTTTTGTCCTTAGTCGAGATGATCACTTTTTCCCGCATTGGGTTTTTGGTCAATCACTAAGGTTTTAACGAGGCACATTATCCACTTCGTTAGAGCTTTATGAGAAGAATTTGGAATAAATATTTTATTAAATACTTGGCGAAAATAAGGAGATCTTCTAGTAGCTAACACTTGCCTTCCAAGGCTCATCTTCTAGAAGATGCTTTCCATTTATTTTTAGTTTCCTTTATTTTTAGTTTCCTTTAAGGATTGGGATATGTTAGAAAATCCCTAGGCTGATGTGCCTATTTAAGTATTTCAAACCTTTCTCTTTTTCTTTAGAAAGATTTATGTCGAAACCCTTTTAGATTGTTTGAGAACAATTGTTGAATTTCTCTTGCTCATAAGATTAAGAATCTTGGTTGTTCTTCATCTGTAAAAGATTCAAAACTCCTTCTACCTTGTTTGTCTAATCCATAAGACTTTCAAGCTTTCCATCTATCTCTTTTCCATTCCCTTTTGGTTCGAAATTCATCATCAATTCATCATCACAATCTGATCATAAACCATCGGCACAAGACAAATACAAGTCTTGGCCATACACAACAAACCGCAACCTTCCTTGCATTCAACAACCATCGAGCCCCTTTGCATCATCATCCAGACGAAACTTGAAGGATAAGTTCATGTCCAATTACTTCAATACCATTGCATCATTGCTGACATCAAGTAGATCATTGAGCCATTCCTTCAGAGTTGATCCAAGATCATATCAATATGCAATGCTATCTCAAAAGACTGCATATCCAGAACCAAAAACTATGACTTATGCTCTAAAAGATGAAGGTTGGACAAATTCTATGCAAGAAGATCTTGATACCTGTAAAGAAACAAACACATAGTCTTTAGTTCCATATAAAAAGGGTATGAATGTGCTTGGTAGTAAATGGGTTTTCAGTACAAAACTGAATGCAGATGGATCTTTAAATAAGCTCAAAGCTAGGCTAGTAGCTAAGGGTTTTGATCAAGAAGAAGTAATAGATTATTTAGAAACATATAACTCAGTAGTACGATTAACTACTATGAGACTTGTGTTACATATAGCAATTGTAATGCAATGGGAATTCAAACAAATGGGTGTTAAAAATGCTTTATTACATGGTGAATTGAATGAGAATGTTTACATGATTCAACCAGCTGGTTTTCAAGACAAGGCAAGGCCAAATTATGTATATCATCTTCACAAAGCACTGTATGGTCTTAAGCAGTCACCACGTGCCTGGTTTAACAAATTCAGCTCATATCTGCTGAAATTTGGTTTTACATGTTGCAAGTCTAATCCATCTTTATTCATTTACAATAAAGGAAAGGATCTTATATTGCTTTTGCTCTATATAGATGACATGGTACTCACTGAAAATTCTTCTGATGCTATGAAGAGATTATTCAGAGAGTTGAATTCTTAATTTTGTATGACAGACCTTGGAAGACTTCACTACTTCTTGGGAATACATGCTCAATTTCATCAAGAGGGCTTGTTTTTGTCTCAGCAAATTTATTTCGAGAATCTTTTGGCCATTGTAGGTTTAACATATTATCAACCAATGTCAACTCCTATTCCACTTCAACTAGAGAAAGTGCCAAATCAATAAGATTCCTTTCCCAATCCCACTTGTTTTCGAAGCCTTGCGGGAAAATTGCAGTACTTGACTTTGACAAGACCAGACATCCAATTCTCTGTGAATTACATATGTCAAAAGATGCACAGTCCAAACAATATCTGACTTTGCTCTCCTTAAAAGAATTCTGAGATACATCAAAGGGACAGTAACTATGGGAATTTTCTTCAACAAAAATACAGACTGCAGAATGAGAGCTTATGCAGGCAATGATTGGGAAAATTGTAAAATTACTAGAAAATCAACAGGAGGTCACTGTACTTACCTTGGCAACAACATCATCAACTGGTCATCAAGAAAGTAACAAACCATTGCCAGAAGTTCCATTGAAGCTGAGTACAGATCATTGTCTGACACTGCAACTGAACTCACTTGTCCGTGTAATGTCCATTGTGATAATTTATCAGCTACATACCTCACTCCCAATCCTTCCTTCCATTCTTGCACTAAGCATTTTGAGTTGGATCATCACTATATACGAGAACATGTGGCTTTAGAAGCAATAACAGTCAAGCATATTCCTTCTCATTTGCAAATTGCAGACATTTTTACTAAATCGTTGGCTCATGATCCATTTTCTTCTCTGAGATACAAACTTCGTGTAGATCTTCCCCCTATGCCAAATTTGAGGGGGGGGGGGATATTAGTGAAACAGAGTCTAAAACAAAATCTGGTAAAGTTTCAGAAAGTGATCAAAATGGCTTCGACAAAGAAGAATATAGGCCAAACTGAAGAAATTGAAGCAAAGCCCAAGTCGAGAATATTAAACAAAGCAGTACACAACACCTGACAAATTCAGCAAAAGTAGAAAACCAAAACAGAGTGAGCAGAGCAAGCTCCAATTATAGAGAAGATCAAGAAGGTACAAGGAACAAGATCAAAATTTTTTAACCGATTTGATCTCCTTAGATCTCACGAAGCAATAGATAATTGACAAGTGTCTTTTAGGTTAAAATTGTCTCTTTTGTATTGAGGACATAAAAGCTAAAAGGTTATAAATGGTTGAGTTGTGAATGAAATCGAAAGTTCAATCTTTTCTTTAAGCTTTAGCTCCACTTTCACATATCACATATAAAAAATATATGTATAACTACGTACATCTCTAGAAGTCAATAATATTGGTAATTTACAAAATATGGGTGGGTTGTGGATCATACGGACGTACACAACACAATTTTACATTGATAAACAAAACGATGTTGTCTAATCCAACTTGATAAACAAACGACCTTATTTTGTATACATTAATCTCTTTCTTTTCCGCTTAATCGGTTTGTAGTGTGACTCGTTTCCTTGAATCTTGCAATTGCAATATCTCAAAGCTTCCTTCTTCATACACAAAAGATCTATATATTTTATTTAAGCTCTCACTGAAAGTAATCATCAATGACATCAATTTCAGGAGAAGTGTTCAAAAAGAGACTAAAGACGAGATGATCAAAACAACGTTAGGGTTTGCGGAAATTTGATCGAAGATGCGTTAAATCAGCTCAACGATATTGTTTCAGTCATAAATTTGGTCGACTACGAAAGAAAACTCTAAACTTACCAAAAGTCGAGGTTCTCAAAAGTTGGCTAAGTAACACAGTCATGTATCAGTATCACAACATGTGTTTTGAGTCGGGAGTCGAGTTAAGTTATAACAAAACAAATTATATGAACTCAACAATAACATATAATTTGAGATCCGCCCATGGCCGGACGTGAGAAATCTGAGACCTAATACGAGGACCTAAAAAAAATAAAACATGAAGAATATTATTTTGGAAACATATGAATTCAAACATACATATTCTCAAACTAACAACGAATTAATATTTCTTGAAATGAGCAAACAATCTCAATAAAACATTTCTCCAATGTTTTTTCTCTTTGTTAATTTCTTATTGGACACACTTATAAAAAAATTTAAAATTATGAGGCCCACTACTTATGTTTTATGTGTATGTGCTCAGGTCCGGACCTAGATTTGCCATGAGTAGATCCACCGAGCTTACAAGCAACAGTCTTGTGATCATATTGAAGATCCTCACTGCATTAAGTGATTTGGGTATTCCGCGGAAAAGAAGACGAATTTAAATCAAAACCCAAGTGGGGATTTTACGGAATGGGCATGACGAATGTTGTTGCAGATGTAGAATTTGAAGGTGGATGTGACGGTGGAAGATGATGGATCAAGTGATGTGAGGAAAAGAAAGTTAATGAGACCGTGGCGATGACTAGATTTGAGAATAAAAATTTTAAACGATAATGTTTTGTTAATTAAGTCAGATGAGACAAAACGACATAGTTTTGTGTTCTTATTTTACTTAGCCGTAAACAACTTAAAATTTGACATGACGTTTAACTAAGTATGAGTTAATATATTAATTAAAACTGTTAACAAATATGTGCAAATTAGCATACTGGAAAATTATATAGATATTGGCTAGATCATATTAATATATATATATATATATGCTGGCCAAATGAAATTAATTAATAAATATGTGTTTGTACAACACCTACATTTTGGTACCGAGAAGATATTCATTGAAAATTTCCTGAATCATACGAAAGAAATAACAAATTACAAGAACTAGAACGAGAATCGACTTATAATGCATAATATGTATCTCTTCAAGACAAAGTAGTCTAAGAAAAATAAACTATGAACAGAAAAACTCGGTGGTGCACAAAAAATAAAACAAACAAAATGAATAGTTTTTCCCAAAAATTATTTTATTAACTTGGCCAGAGTATCATGATGTTGCACATAGATATCGATTGAAGATGCAGAAAACTTGAGCAGAGTATCAGGATGCGAAACAGGAAGATCAAGTGGAGATGTAGGAAGATTGAGAAGAACTACAAGGTTATGCACAAAAAAAATAAAATGAAGGTTCAAGAAAGTTGTGCAGAACCTCAGGATGTTGCACAGACATATCAAATGGAGATTCTGGAAAGTTGTGTTGATGCTCATGACGTGGCATAAACAGATGGGCGAGAATTCAAGATGTCGTAAAAGTGAAAATACATTAAAGATCTAGAAGATCAAGGAAATAGAAGACTATGGAAAGGGTTGAAGAGAAGAAAGTTTTCCTTTACAAAAAAAGAAAGACTTTGAAGAAAATGGAAAGCTGAGGAGCAGCAGAAAAGGAAACAATGAGGTTTGGGGAAAATCTAAGAAAAGGAAAAGCAAGTTCTCAAGGAAAAGGAAAAGGAATTGTTAAGGTTTGAGTTAGTATATAAGGGGCTCGAAAGTGTGCAAGAAAACTAACACTTGTGAGCCAAATCAGTGTTCTGGGTTAGGGTCAGAAAAACTATTCATAGGAGAGTTTGTGAGAGATCTTTAGATAGGAACATGTTTGGGTTTTCTAAATGAATAAGTGTATCATCGAATAGCTTATTGTACAAGAAGAATAAACAACTTTTGTATTTGGTTTTTAATAACCGTTGGGAATAAAGTGTGCAGCAACGAGAAACACCCAACTCAAGTAAGTCTGAGACCAGACCTGACAATGATAGAGGATATCACATGAATGATGTTCAGTGTCATGAGAGTAAAGGATTTGGAACTTCAAGGTATATTGTCCAAATCTTAAGAAGAAAGAGACTATAAAGTGCTATGAATGCCAGGGTTTTGGTCATCTAAATTCTGAATGTGTGAATCTACACAAGTGAAGGAGAAGTCATTTGTAAGTCTAGATGATGAAAGTGATGATACAAAATCTGATAATAACAGTGAAGGAACAATGCTCAATCTAGTGGCATATGTCGAAGAAGGATCTGATTCAGACTCTGATATAGATGTTGAAGCATCCCTGGTTGATAAAAACAAAACTCTGCTTAATAGTCTATTTCAACCTAAAAACCAGAACTTAGAACTGTCTGGGGAAAATCAGAATCTAATGGAGGTGATTGACATTCTGAGGACTGAACTACAAGAAAAAAGAGAGAAAACTAAGTTGTTACGACATCAGCTGCGAGAACAGCTTAAACATGTCAGGATGCTTTCAAAAGGAACTAAGGATCTTGATAAACTACTTACACTAGGGAGATATGGTAATGTGAAGTGGGGTCTGGAATATGAATGTGTATCAGCTGATACAACTACTTTTATTAAGGCGTCTGTGGGACATGATGAGGAAGTGGTCAAACCACTATATGTGGGGAAATGCAAAGGAGAAAGTTCATGAACAAAGGTTTTGATTCCTAAACCGCAACATTTCACAAGACAAAACATGGCTAGGTCACCCATGAGTTGCTTTTACTGTGGAGAGAAAGGTCATCTTAAGATGCACTGCTATTGGTGGAATGAAAGGATCTTTCAAGTCATTCATCATCGTGATTACCATGTTGATAAGCGATACAAGAATAAATTATGGGTAAGGAAAAAATTCTTGTACTGTTATTCAGCACTTACTTTAGAAAAAAATCAGCAAACAGAATAAGGGAGAGCCTGGTACTTCGACAATGGCTGTTCCAAGCATATGACTGGAAAAATAGAGGCTCTTAACATTTTTGAGGCTGTTAACATTGGAAAAGTCAAGTTTTATGGGGGATCAAAAGGGAAAATTAAAGGAAGAGGTGCTTCACGTGGTGACAGCAATCCCAAACTTCAGAATGTGTACTTGGTGGAAGTATTGACAGCCAATCTAATCAGCATCAGTCAACTATGTGACGAAGGTTTAGTTGTGACCTTCACAAAGAAGAAATGTCAAGCATGGATGAGTCAGGAAATGTGAAACTTCAGGGGATTAGAACTGGCAGCAACTGCTACATGTGGAAACCAGCTGAGAAGTGTTTCACAGCTACGTCACCAAGTCAACTGGAAATTTCACAGAGGAAATTGGAACTTGTCAATGACAAAATACTGGTTAAATTAACTAACCATGAGTTAGTTCGTTGGCTACCTAAGCTTGAGGGAGATGAGAACTATGTGTGTGGCCCCAGTTCATAAGGCAAACATGTCAAATTGCATCATCCCAAAGTAACAGATGGTAGAGTGACAAGGAAACAATAGATCAATTCTCGAGAAATGGTTGGTTACTCTTATTTTGTGTCAATGATCGAACCCAAGTCGCACAAAGAAGCATTGTAAGATGAATACTAGATAACCTCAATGCAAGAAGAGCTAGAAAATTTTAGAGGAGCAATGTGTGGACTCTGGTACCTAGACCTGAGAACGTCAACATGGTTAGTACCAAGTGGATCTCTCAAGTTGAAGGAACTAATTTTGATAAGACTTTTTCTCCAGTGGCTCGACTAGAATCCATTGGGTTCCAGTTTGGAATGGCATGTGTTATGCATTCCAAGCTTCACCAAATGGATGTTAATAGTGCATCCTTAAGTGGAATTATTGAAGAGGAAGTGTATTGATATCACTCGGTTTTAATGTCTTATAGTGGGTATTTATACTTGTTATTTGGCATCATTCGAGTGTTTTCTATGTGTTTTTGGTACATTTTCAGGATTTTAGATCTTTGAGACGTTCTGGAGAAAAAATGATGGATTTCAGAAGATTTCAGGTGCAAATGGACAAAATGAAGATGGATGGATCAAATCCAAGTGAACAAGGATCGATCTAGCAAGCACATGAAGAGAGATCGATCGATCAATCCAAAGCTCCTGGAGATCTACGTAAAATCATATCGATCGATCTCTCTCTGAATCGATCAATCTTGGAAGAAACTAAACGATGGATGGATCGATCCCTTCCTGGATTGATCGATCCCCTTACCCGAACCAGCTTGGAAATAATCAAAAAGATGCATTCATACTCAAGACCTATCAAGAGTTTTTCTTATTAAATTGGGTTTTTCTTATTTTATTTTAGCAATATAAAAGCCTTAGGCTTATTTTATATTGGGAGACACGCGCAAACACACAACAACATTCATTATTCTATTTTCAGAGCTTTCTTAGAGAGATGAGATCTACTTTGTATTGGAGAAGATTTCTAAACTCTGATCTTTTATACAATTCGATTTCTTTTATGTGTTTTTCTCTGATGATGATTGTTGATTACTTATTTATGTCTGAGTAGTCACTTTGTTAGGTTTTAGGGTTTATCCCAAGAAAACCAGGTTTGACAGTTAGGGTTTAACATAGTGGATTTAAATTATTAGGTTCTTAGTCTAGATTTGTTATCAATGCTTGAATTAGCCTGATCACCTAGTTCATGATATTAGGTTAAAAAATACAAAGGGATTTGGTTTAGAAACCTGACATAGTCAAGATGAGTGAGTGTCTCTGGTTGCGGGAGTATTGTCTTTGATGCTTATGAACATATTGAATTTGAAATCAATTCATGATTGAATTTTCTAAATAAGGCGGGAGTTTGTTTTTACTAATGCGATTATAGGGATCTAATACTTCCAGAGGAGATTAGTCTATTATTGTCTTTTGAGTTGAGAACTATTTTTATTATAAAATCTTGCATGTCAACATGAGCTTCAAGCCTGATAACCTGTGGAATTCCCTAACGCCTAGCGCTTTCTTTTATTGCTTACAACCGTTTTAAATTATTGTCATTTTATTTACAATCTCTTAAAATCGAACAACCTCTTTATTTTTCGTCTTAGCTAGGATTGAATGTTTAACTGAGAGCCGCACAACTTGGTCTATGTGGATTGATGTGTTTGCTGTGTACTTGCAGTGAATATATTTGGGTTAAAACCTGAGAGTATCATGTTTATTTAATAATCCAAAGGTTTTGAAGATTCTGATTATCCCAATCATGTCTACAAGCTCAAAAATGCATTTCACGGACTAAAAGAGACTCCAAAAGAGTGGTGTGAGAGACTCACCATCTTCTTGTTGGAACAAGGGCATGTTCGTGGCAGTGTGGATAAGACTCTGTTTCACCACTCAAAGGATCAAGAATTATTGATTGTGCATATCTATGTTGATGATATCGTGTTTGGTTCCACCAGTCAGTCACTCGTTTATGACTTTGTCATACGTATGAAACATGAGTATGAAATGAGTATATTTGGGGAGCTAACATATTTTCTTGGATTGCAAGTACAACAGAAGGATGATGGATCACATAGCACCTATTCCAAGAATCTCATGACAAGGTTTGGAATGAAGTCATGAAAGATAGCAAAAACTCCCATGAGCACCACCTGAAAATTCTTAAACGATGAACCAAGTGAAGATGTAGATCAGAAGCTCTATCAGACCATAATTGGATGTTGGATGTATCTCACAGCAAGTTGTCCAAATATTAGTTTGAGTGTTGGTGGGTGTGTCAGATACCAAGCTCAACCCAGGATCTCACACCTTAAGGCAGTCAAAAGAATTATCAGGTATGTCAAAGGGACGACTAGTATGGGATTTCACTAACCAGAGACAACAATCCTAATATTGCAGGATATTGTGACGCTGACTGGGCTGAGAGTCTAGATGACGAATGCAGTACTAGTGGAGAAGGTTTCTTCTTGGGAAACAACCTGATATCTTGTTTGAGTAGAAAACAGAACAGTGTGTCTCTATCAATAGCAGAAGCTGAGTATATTGGACTTGGGAGCTGTTGTACAAAATTTTTGTGGATGAAACAAATGAGTAATGATGTTGGATATGAATCTGGACCAATGATGATACATTGTGACAATCAGAGTGCATTCATTATTCCAAAGAATCATGTGCAGCATTCCAGACCAAATATATCGATATAAGACACCATCCTATTCGAGAATTAGTAGAAGATAAGGTTGTTGTGGTGGATCATGTGAGCACAAAAGTTCAACTAGCTGACATATTCACTAAACCACTAGACTTCAATAGATTTGTCAATATGTGCAAGTCTATTGGTGTCTGTAACCTCTAAACAGCTTTTGCAAAAGATGGGTGCGGTTAGGAAGCTGAACATGATGAGTACTCTGTTACTACCTTGCTATGCAGTAAAAAAGAGCTACATGTTATGCCATCACAAGTGAGCACATGTACAACTGAATGAACCAATAAGGAGGTCAAAGAGCTGAGGGTATATATTTTTAGTAAACAAAAGAAAAGAAAAAAAGTGCTAGATCAAAATCTGGGTATATAATAAACCTCGTGACGATACCCTGCTGACAAATACCCAAAGGAAATTCCAGCTGCCTTATACTCATTCAGAAGGTTGAAAAAAACATGATTTCTCATTGGATAAAGGCATGCTAGTGTGAAAGACTAGTCAAAGTTACCTAACATCATTGGTTCCACTGTTCAGCTCTCTGACTGCCAACGCCCAATTGCACACGTTCAGTTTACAGTGGTTTAGTATATACATGTTGTGCACAACAATACTTTCTCTATGATTGATCACATACATCTTGTGTCTTACTTATACCTTGTTTATTTAGTAGTTGTCTAATGTCCATGTCCGCTGTGTTTCACTTACTGTGCATGATCTTGGCTGTATCATGTTCTTGGGATAACTTGGACATAGTCAATCGTGGGTGTATTTGTGTTGGGCCATCAAGACATTGTCTCATTGTTCACCCGTATGTAGACATGGTTGGAGTGTTTACACAACTAAGCCCATCAGGCCCATTCTGTTTTCTGAATCATTGAGATTTCTTTTGACAAGAACACGTTTTTTCATCTCTTGGGGTTCCACATCTCCTTCTTGAAAAAGGTTATGTTGTGCACAACGTGCTGCTATAGTTATGTTCTCAACGAAACACCCCACAGTTGTGACTCTCATATGTGATATGATGTTGCTCTGAACTCTGTGGAAATTCATCAAAAAAAATTTTGTGTTGCAACACGCCCTTACTAAAGGTAAGTTATCCTGCTCTGTTTGTCTTTCAGGTATTTTTTGACTAAGTTATGCAATCAAGCAGGGGGGAGAACATGCGGTGAAAATTCAAGGAGAGTAACATACTTGTTTGTGTTGATTTGTTGGTTTATCTATGTTTGATGTGATTGTCATTTGCTACATGGTTTACTGATCAAATGCTCTGTTAACAACTATATATTGGATATGTGTGTTTGGATGTCCCCGTTTGTGTATGTTGAGACAAGTACTAAATGTAATGAGTGATTGATTACCAAACTCAGTTAAAAAGGGGGAGATTGAAGAGGCAGAAAACTTGAGTAGAGTATCAGGATGTTGCACAGAGATATCAATTGAAGATGCAGAAAACTTAAGCAGAGTATCAGGATGCAAAACAGGAAGATCAAGTGGAGAAGTAGGAAGATTGAGCAGAACTACAAGGTGATGCACATGCAAATAAAATGAAGGTTCAAGAAAGTTGTGCAGAACCTCAGAATGTTGCACATACATATCAAATGGAGATGCTGGAAAGCTATGTTGATGCTCATGACGTGACACAAACAAATGGGCATGAATTCAAGATGTCGTAAAAGTGAAAAGAAATTAAAGATCTGGAAGATCAAGGATAGGGATGACTATGGAAAGGGTTGAAGAGAAGATAGTTTTCCTTTACAAAAAGGAAAGACTTTAAAGAAAATGGAAAGCCGAGGAGCAGCAGAATAGAAAACAATGGGTTTTGGGAATAAGCAAAGAAAAAGAAAAGCG
This sequence comes from Iberis pinnata, assembly GCA_900406425.1. Classification (NCBI taxonomy): domain Eukaryota; kingdom Viridiplantae; phylum Streptophyta; class Magnoliopsida; order Brassicales; family Brassicaceae; genus Iberis; species Iberis pinnata. The sequence goes on from OVBE01013445.1 coordinate 11,656, forward strand.
AGTTCTCAACGAAAAGGAAAGGGAATTGTTAGGGTTTGAGTTAGTATATAAGGGGCTCGAAAGTGTGCAAGAAAACTAACACTTTTGAGCCCAATTTGTGTTCTGGGTTAGAGTCAGAAAAATTGTTTAAAGGAGAGTTTGTGAGAGATCTTGGGATAGGAACATGTTTGGGTTTTCTAAACGAATAAGTGTATTATCAAATAGCTTATTGTACAAGAAGAATAAACAACTATTGTATTTGGTTTTGAAAACCGTTGGGAATAAATTGTGTGTTTGTAGTATTCTTGTGTTCTTCAAACTTTCAATTGGTATCAGAGCAGGCATCTGAGGAAGGAAGTTTATTCTTTCACAGTCATGTAAAGATCTTGTGTCAAGAGATGGAGAACACTCAAGTATAAATGACAAGACCTGTTTTACTAGATCCTGAAAATATCGGATGGTGGAAAGTTCAGATACGTTAGCTTCTCAAAAGTGTTGATGCAAATGTGTGGATAGTGGTAACCACGGGCTGGACAGCACCCCAAAAGAAAATTTTAGCTGGTGAATTTGTTGCCAGAGAATCAAGTGAATGGACAGAAGCTGAAAAACTCAAATCAAAATACAACTCAAAGGCCTTGTCAACCATTTGGTGTTCACTCACTAAAGATTAATTCAAGCAAGTTCAAGGTTGCAAAACTGCAAAACAAGCATATATAGAAGTTGTTCACAAACCCTAATAAAGTATTAAGGTTATAAAACTATAATAAATTTTTGATATTTGGGACAAACTTTTTGTTGTATTTTTAGAACAATTTAAGAATATGTGATATTTTTTGAAACATATTTCGTTGATACTTTTGAGAATCCAAAAAATAATACATATATAGAAGTTGTTGACAAATCCTAATCAAGTATTATGTCTCATTAGAGAACTTTTATACTATAAATAGTATAGAGAAAAACATTTCACAAGATAACTACACTACTTGAGACCAAATCCCTCTTGAAGAAACACACCAAGCCTGGTTGCAAAATCGCATATACTCAAATAAAATGAATAATCACCTTTTTT
>OVBE01013447.1:0-12706 GCA_900406425.1 Iberis pinnata
AGGTTTGGAACTGTTGCCTTTCTCAGGATGCGTTGCGTTATCGGATATGTATCTCACAGATTGTAATCTCTACAAGTTACCAGACAACTTTAGCTGCTTATCCTCATTGCAGACTTTATGTTTGAGCAGAAACAATATTGAGAAATTACCTGGAAGCATCAAGAAACTTCATCATCTCAAGTCTCTTTACTTGAAGCATTGTCAGAAGCTTATTTCACTTCCAATGCTTCCATCAAATCTTCAATACTTGGATGCTCATGGATGTATCTCACTTGAAACAGTAGCAAAACCGATGACACTTCTTAAGATAGCTGAAAAGGCTCATTCTACATTTGTATTCACAGATTGCTTCAAGCTAAACCGCGATGCACAAGTAACTATTGTGGCTCATACTCAACTCAAGAGCCAAATACTAGCTAACATATCTCCTCAACATAATCATAAGGTCTAACCAACTCTTTACTCTGTTATTTTTGCAACAATATTGCTAGGGGTGGGCATTTTAACCGAACCGAACCGATGTTCAGTTAAAGTAAACTGATCGGTGCATCATTGATTATTGGTTCGGCAAGAACAAGTCAGAACAATTTTATTTTATACTACATTAGCTGAACCGAACTTGTCAAAATTAACCGTATAAACTAAAAATTAGCCAAAATTTAACCGAATCGAAAAAACCGAAATTAAAAAACAAAAAACAAACCGATAAAATCAAGTCCCAAACCGATAATTGGTTGATCCGGTTCGGTTTACTCGGCTGAGAATAAACCGATCGGTGAATTATTAATTTTACTTCTGTTTTCGGTCTAGTTCGTTGAGAACAAATTGAAAACTTTTATTTTATACTACATTAACCAACCGAATTTTCTAAGATTAACCGAATAAGCCGAAAATTAACCGAAATTTAACAGAACCAAAATATATATAAGATTCTCGAACAGAAATTATGTTAGATTCGATTCGGCATAAAAAAATTACTAACCGAAAAAACCGAATGCCCACCTTGGATATTAAAATTCATATCTCATGCTTAAATTGAAAATTTCAGGGACTAGTTATGGAGCCTCTAGCTAGTGTAAGTTTTCCTGGAAATGATTTACCATTATGGTTTCGCCATCAGAGAATTGGATCTTCCATGGAAACTCACTTACCTCCACACTGGTGTGATGATAACTTCATTGGATTTTCTCTCTGTGCTATTGTCTCATTCAAGGACTATGAAGATAGAACCAGTCAATTCAAAGTAATATCCAAATGCAAGTTCAGAAACAAAGATGGTGATTGCATCAGAAGCTTCACTTGCAATCTTGGAGGATGGAATGAGGTATCAAGATCATCTAGCCATGAAGAAGAATCAAGAACACTTAGCGCTGATCATGTGTTCGTAAGTTATAACAACTGTGTCTACACTAAGAAAAGCCATGATCTTGATCAATGTTGCAATACTATTGCATCATTCAAATTCTTTGTTACTGATGGTAAAGCTAAAAGAAAGTTAGATTGTTGTGAAGTGGTGAAATGTGGGATGAGTTTGTTATATTCACCAGATGAGAATGATTATAGATTGCAAGGATTACATGAGAACAACCTCGAGAAACCGGTGTTTGGAGAAGAAGAAACAGATCTATATGAAACTGCCATTGATGAACCTTGTGTTACTAAGAGAATGCGTTTTTGTTTAGCAGAAGAAGAGTTACTGAATAAGAAAAGAATAAAGGATGAAATCTCTTATAATTGTTTTTGTTTTTCTTTTGATTATAATTGTTCTGTTCTTAGGAGCCACCAAAGCCTAGTCTTTTGATTATGGATTGGATTGTTAGTGTTTTTAAATCTATCTTGGCTCCATCTCTTAAGTGACTTGCAGAGACAGTTTGTAAAGATTCCTTTGCAGATTTTGTCTTGTACAAAAAAATTGTAAGTTTGATTTCAGACTCATTTTAATATATATTTTGTTGAGTCACAAAGATAGTTAGCTGAATCTTCCACTTCGGACCAGAGAATTTCAGACTATAACCCAAAGCTGTTACAATCTTACCTGTAAGTTCCAGGTTTAGATAATTATTGGTGGTTAATTTGGTAATTTCACCTCTAACATAATGATGACGGCTAATAATTCTGTTATTATTATTTACATTATTTTTTAACCTATTTTTGGTTATATGTTATATCGTAAAGGAAATTGTCACCAAAAAAAAGGAAAAAATAAAATAAAAAGCAATATTGTTATTTCAATTTCTAATAGGAATTGGAGTTACATACTAATATAAATAAGTCTATTCAGCCTAAACATTGATCATTCGACTTAGAGAAAAACAATCAAATATATCATATTTTATCTGATTTTTGTGTGATAATGAATTCAAACAAAGTAGCTATTTTTTCTTACGAAATCAAACACAATCCTCCCCGAGAAGAAGTCAGCACAATCACAGTCAATGTTAAAATTTTAGGTGAATTTGGTAGTTCGATGTTTAAGTCTTCCGCATTAATCGAAGAATTTATTGACGAGGATGAAGTTGAAGAGTGTCAAGTCAAAGAAAACTTAAATTATTTTATGATGGATGCTGGACTCGACAACAGTGTTATCAACCAGGTGTTGCTAAACCTAACTTTTTACGTCGACGAAATAATTTTTTCTACAAGTAGATACTTTCAAAATCGTAGTTTGGAAGTATGTATAGATATTCTTCCTGATGATCACTTTGAGATTGAAGAAGCAACTCAAACCTTGTTTGACGAAGATGCAGATAATATCAGGTTTAAACCTGCAAGCAAAATCGCCGTAGAGTCTCTCATTAGAAAAACGTACAACAACAGGGTTAACTCTCTCGTCGATGATAAGTGCATGATTTGCTTGGAGGAGTTTAGCAATGGAACACAAATTGTAACTTTGCCTTGTAAACATGACTTTGACGAAGATTGTATTGTCAAGTGGTTTGAAACGAGTCACGTTTGTCCATTGTGTCGCTTTGAGTTTCCTTGCGAAAATCAATAAACTTATTTGCTTACTCATAAATTAGGTTTAAAGTTTCTCAATTTATTGAAGGTTTAATTTGTTTTGTACACTAATGTAGATTATGTTAAAAGTTGCTCAATTTATTAAACCTTTAATTGTTTTATACAATAATCGCTCTCTTTTTGTTATTATTCGATCATAATTATGTTTTGTGACTTGGGTGTAGTTAAATTTTTTTTTGTTGTTAAGCTTGCAAGTTGTTCAATTCCATCTACGTTTCCATCTTCTTCCATATGGGAATATATTATATATAAAGTATAGAAATTATATGTTTATTTAAATTTGAATAGTCTTTTAAGATTTATTAAAACTTTCCGAAGAAACAAAAGAGAAATATTAAATTGAAAGAAATTAAAAAGTTAAACGAAATAACCGAAACAGAACAACAAATTTTCGGGTGCGATCATACCAACACTAATGCATCGGATTCCATCAGAACTCTGCAGTTAAGCGTGCTTCTCTCTTGAGAACTTTTGTGAGAGTATCAGAACCGTCACGTGGCGGTTTCTGATTGGAACCTTTTTTAACTCTTGAGCTGTTTTTTTTTTTTTACAATTTTTTTAGGGCTTGCTTTTTGAGTATTCGGTTCTGTTCCGGTTCTTCGGATCTTAAATTTGAATACCCAATCGATATTTTTCTAATATTCGATTCGGTTCAGGTTCGGTTTTTGCCGGTTCCGGGTCGGTTCGGACCCGAAATACCAAAAAATACCCTAAAATACAATAAATACCCGGATAATTTATGAAATGTTTATTTAAAAATTTATGTAATTTGTCCTTTTTTAATATGAATTTATGATATGTTTAAAAAATCAAATAAATTGTAATTTATTTTAAAAATTATAATTACAAAAATAATATTATTTTATTCTAAAAATCCACCACTTGGTTCTACCACTAATCTCCTAAAACAAGTGAAGTTTCTTAAATTTTCTTTTATCCTAAATTAATTAATAAATTAATCTAAAGAACCTTAAATTGGTATCTATCAGTAATCTTGCTCTTAGGTGAGAACAGTATTAGGATGGGTGACCTCCCAGAAAATCCTAGTGTTGCATTCCTGTAAATTTGATAAAATAAAAATAAAAAATAAATTTTCTGTGGAGATTATTATTAACGCCAGGATCCAAAATTTTTTGGAAATAATGAGATTACAACATTGTTGTCAAAATGAATCGAATGTAATAATTTTGCAGGTGAGCCATTGAGTTTCTTGTCAAAATTGTAAGGGTTTGTAATATAATAATTAAATATGATATCATGAAAATGTTGGGATCTAGGAATTCGCAAGTTTGATTCAAGAGAAGTTTGCTCTGCAAAAGAGAATTATATAACATTGTTTGAGTCGTCATGGGGAGATGTACGGATTTCGTCTTAGAACTGTTTGATCATAAAAAAAAAAATGTCTTTTAGTGACAAAAGTTAGTAATTAAATATGATATCCGGGTCAAAAACGGGTTAACTCAAGATCTCCATATTTATCCGATCGAAAACAATTTCTTTGCGCGGTTTTTTTTTTTCTTTTTTAAACATGACAACAATTTTGTCATTGTCTAGTTTGATAGAATCTTAAGTTGTATCAACCAAAATCTTATACTATAAATTAAACCGATATGGAGAAAATAATCAAACTCGTGTTATCCACGGATCATATTATATGTTATTTATATTCGCTAATTATTGAGTAATCATGTGAATTATCTAATTTAGCTTAACTGGCATTACACAATAATGTTAGTTTATGGTGTTTCTGTGAACCTAATCAATTCACAAAACTTGTCAAAATATATTGTTGGAAATAATTAATCAGCTTATAGTTTCTTGATTAATTTAATTAACCTAAATATTCCCATTCAAAATTCCAAACTTATAATTAAAGTCCCCAAAGATGAATACAAACGAAAAAAAAAAAAAAATCAATGGCTTTACAAACCAAACTCAAGAAACCTAATTCTCGTATCTGCTTCTCCACTCTCTTCTTCTTCACCGTTCTCTTTACTCTCCCAACTATCTTCCTCCTCTACACCTCTTCATGCTCCTCCTCCACCGAAAAACTCTCTTCCTCTGACACTAACCAACCACGGTGGTCCGGCGACCTTCAAGTTGCCGAATTCGCCTGGAACCGTCTTTCTTTCTCCTCAAGCAATCTTCCTCACAAAATTTTAAAAATCGCGGTTTTCTCTCGGAAATGGCCTTCTGGGTCAACTCCGGGAGGCATGGAACGCCACGCTTTTACTCTCTACACTGCTTTAGCCCACCGTGGCCACAAAATTCACATCTTCACCTCTCCCTTAAACCCTTCTTCTGAAAATAGCAATATCACGCCAGATTCTAACCAAACCCTAAACCCTAAAATCCATTCTCATGATGATACTGAACACGGAAAATGGAAGTACAACAAAGCTTGGGAGCTTTACCAACAAGAAAACCGGAAAGATCCTTTCGACATAGTTCACTCTGAAAGCGTCGCTTTACCACATTGGATCGCTCGGAACGTTTCAAACCTAGCCGTCACATGGCACGGCATTGCACTAGAGAGCTTAGGATCATCCATTTACCAAGACCTAATCCGTAAAACAAACGAACCAAGATCACAAAGCTTCAACACAAGCTTATACAGTGCCGTGCTTCCCAAGATACTCGACGAAATCAGATTCTTCCATAGCTACACTCACCATATCGCAATCAGTGATAGCTGTGGAGAAATGCTAAGAGATGTTTACCAAATTCCGGAGAAAAGAGTTCATGTAATACTCAATGGAGTTGATGAAAACGGATTCAAATCAGATAAGAAGCTACGTTCTCTGTTTAGGTCAAAACTAGGGTTACTCGAAAACTCATCAGCAATAGTTTTAGGAGTTGCAGGGAGATTAGTTAAAGACAAAGGCCATCCAATTCTCTACGAAGCTTTCGCGAAACTAATCGAAACACATTCGAATGTTTACTTAGTAGTAGCTGGATCAGGACCTTGGGAGAAACGTTACAAAGAATTAGGTCAAAAAGTTTTCATTTTGGGATCTTTAAACCCATTAGAGCTCAAAAGTTTCTATAATGGAATCGATTTGTTTGTGAATCCAACACTTAGACCACAAGGTCTTGATTTGACATTAATGGAAGCAATGTTAAGTGGTAAACCAGTAATGGCTTCAAGGTATGCAAGTATAAAGAAGAGTGTTTTGGTGAATGATGAGTTTGGTTTCATGTTTGCTCCAAATGTTGAAGCTTTAACGGCGGTTATGGAAGTTGCGGTGGCGGAAGGAGGAGAGAGATTGGCGGAGAGAGGAAGGAAATGTAAAGAGTATGCGGAGGAGATGTTTACGGCTAGTAAAATGGCTTTGGCTTATGAAAGACTTTTTCTTTGTATTAAAGATCAAAGGTTTTGTATGTATCCTTAAATTTGTATGAACTTGATTTTTTAGGGGATTCTCGAAAATAACACAAAAACTAGGTAAATTTCAAAAATACCAAATACTCACAAAAATTGCAAAAATACCATATTTTTTTCAAAATATCATAAAAATGTTTTTGTTATGAAATTACCATAAAATTTGAAATAGCTTTAAAACTTCAAATTTAAATCCTAAAACCTCAAAACTTTGCTCTATCCCCTTCAAAACTAAACCCTAAACTCTATTTAGTGAACCAAACCCAGAATTTTAAATTCTAAACCTTTAAAGTTCATTTTGTAAGTTTGTGGTATTTTTGGAACATTTGAAAATGTGTTGTATTTTTGAAATTTTTGAAAGTATGATATTTTAAAATATACGGTATTTGAAGGAATTCTTGTTTTTTGTTTTTGTTTTTTAATTATTGATGATTTCTTTAGTGAGAGTCAATGAGTTTTATAAAGTGTTGTTGAAGCTTTCAAGGTTTTGCAAATGGGTTAGGTCCATTTAGACTATTTGTATTTGGACAAACAAGTTTAAAAAATTAATTTTTCTTAATCATATAATTATTTGATTAGATATACCAAATTTTAATTAGAGGATTATTTGATTAGACACGAAATTTCTTAATCAGAGGATTATTGTTTATTATCCATGTAATTGTAGGTGGTTAATTGCTCGAAGAAAGGTTTGTTTTTCTCTTCTTTGTGAGATTACTTCTACTCTCTATAAATTTTATTTCTTTAATCTTATTCTTATGTAACAAAAATTGTCGACAAAAAAAAATATATATATATTAATAAATTTTAATCTTTTTTTTTAAAAAATATCATATATTTTGATCGATGCTCTAATTCATCTGATCCAAAACAAGACTTAATCACTACTCACAAAACCAATAAAGCTAAAGCTAAGCACGTGGATGTGCCAATTGTTGAAGATAAGCTTGAAATAGCTTAAAGATCAATCAAAAGACAATTTTCCTATTTATGTTTTTTTTTTTGTCGTCTATTGAAATTCATTAAACCGAGAAGAAGTTCAGTGCCCACAGACTTTAGCTAAAAGAAGCCTAAAATCTGGAGAATCATTGCCTGACACACCGGGAATCATTTCCCAACAAACTGGAAGACAAGAAATAAAGCTAAAGACAAACAAAACACGACAAATAGAGAAAAGGTAAACTGAGGAAGAACTAGCGATGCTCAAGACAGGAAGCCAGCTTTCACGAGCAAACAAACGAATACTAAAAGACTCGCCAAGACGAGACTACATCCGGAAGAAAGATTGCTTCATGTCCTCATTAGGATGCACACGAGGAGGCTACATCCGATGCAGTAGACTTCTGAAAATTTAAAACCTTGCACTTCGAAAGGAGGCAAACACGAGACCTCTAGAGAGGATTTAAAACCGCAGAATATGCCGATGCCAGAGATGTCGAAAAGAATAAACTACGACCTGGGAGAAGAAGGCAAGAGTACGCCAGGCCTCGAGCTAAACCTGACCACCAACTCTAACAGAGGAAGCTGAAAACACAGCCGCCTATCCGGTTCATCCCCAAGGAACGAAAGATCGATCCGGAACAGGCCAAGAAAACCAAGAGACCACATAAAGAGCACCACTAGAACAAACCAGAACCTGCCTCTAAAACTAGACTAAAAGAACCGCACAAAAACCCCCAAAACCAGCCAAGCGAAGCCAAACGAAAACCTGAAGCTTCATAAACCAGAAGCCAAAAGGAGCCTTGAACCAGCCTAGATCTAACAGCACCACCAAACGAAGCCAAACTCTACCAAAGCCTTTCAAAAGCAAAAGACCTAACAGAGAACTAAAGCAAGACCGACAAATATGAAGCAAGACTCACCAGGACCTGCAAAGCCACCGTCAAAGGAAGAGGAAGAAAACGCAAGGCGGCGGAGGTAGACAAAGGGGAAGGGGACGGCCAACGGCGTTAGAGCTGAAGAAGACCAGAACCTGAAGCCGATTCCGAAGACCTTAAAGGACTGACAACCTTCTTCCGGCGAGATCTCCCAACACCCACAGAACCGAGACACCGAAACCCAACTTCTCTGCTGGGACGAAGACCGAGACTCACGAAGACCAAAAGAGACGACAAACCAAGGAAACTAAAAGAAACAAACAAAGGGTGGCGACTCCGGCGAGGGCCCGGCGCCGCCACCAGACAATCTCAGATCTAGGTTTGTCAAGGGGAGCAGCGAGAGAGGTGATATATAATATAAAGTTTAAATAAACAATGATTTTTCTATTTATGTTTAGATAAGATAGAGTTAGGAGATTATGTTATATATTTTAGGAGTTATCTAGATTATATTTGATGTTATAACTTATGAGATTTTAAGAGCATAAAGTTTTGAGTTATTTTCTTAAAGTTAATAAAAAAATTATTTCTTGAAACCCTAGTTTTAATATCGTCCAAGCTTAAAATCAATATTTGGTATAGAACGATTATATTGATCTTAAGGAGAAGAAATCGATAGAGAAGAAAGAAGATGGGAAATCAAATCATTACACATACAAAAAAAGCTAAGGAACTGAGTTCATCATTACAATACCCAATGCTTAATTCAACAAAGTATGATGTTTGGACCATTAAGATGAAGATGGCGTTAAGAGTGCAAAAGGTATGGGACACCATCGAATTATGTATAGTAGACGTAGAAAAGAACGATTTGGTGATGACTTTGTTGTGTCAAAGCATACCTGAAACCCTAGTTCTTCTAGTCGGCGAACTAGGTAATGCAAGAAAAATTTGGGAAGCTATTAAGACAAGACACGTGAGTGCAGAAAGAGTCAAAGCAAGACTTCGAACACTTATGACCGAGTTTGATCGTCTTAAGATGAAAGATACAAATATTATCGATGACTTTGGAAGAAAGTTATCAGAGTTATCTTCAAATCAGCTTCCTTAGGAGTTGTCATTGAAGAGTCTAAGATAGTTAAGAAATTTCTTTCAAGTTTTCCTTGAAAGAAATTTATACACATGGTAGCTTCTCTTGAGCAGATGTTGGATCTAAATACAATAGGTTTTGAAGATATTATGGGAAGGCTAAAGGCTTATGAAGAGCGTATTAAGAACGAAGAGGACGATGATTAAAGTGATGATCAAGGAAAACTCATGTTTTCTAATAAAAATTCAGAAGAAGCTCAAGACACCTATAATGCAAATAGAGGAAGAGGCGGTCGATTTTCATTAAGAGGAAGAGAACGTGGAGCAGGTAGACAAGTGAGAGACATGTCAAAAATAATTTGCTATCGATGTGATAAAACATGAGATTTTTCTTCAAAGTGTCCTGATAGGTTACTCAAGCTTAAAGAAATTTAAGAAACTGATGAAGATACTGAAGAAGCCGATGAATTGATGATGCATGAGGTAGTATACCTCAATGAAGAAAAGGTGAAACCTAGCACCTATGAAGTACACGCTAAGAAAGAAAACGTATGGTACTTAGATAATGGTGCTAGTAATCACATGACTAGGAATCGATCTTATTTCTCCAAGATAAACGAGAATGTCACGGGAAAAGTGAGATTCAGAGATGATTCTCACATAGACATAAAGGGAAAAAGATCTATGCTTTTCATAAGCAAGAATGGAAAGAAGAAGGTACTAGCAGAAGTGTACTATATACCAGATCTAAAGAGCAATATCATAAGCTTAGGACAAGCTACTGAAGCAGGGTGTGAAGTAAAGATGAAAAAAGATTATTTGGTGATTCATGATGGAAAAGGAAACATGTTGTTAAATTCAATTAGGTCAAGAATTGACTTTATAAGGTTAAGATGGAGATTGAAGAAACGATACGTTTGCACTTCACGAAATTAAGTGAATCAACAAAGTGGCATGCAAAGCTTGGACACATCAGATTTGAAACCATGAATAAAATGATGAAAAGGAACCTAGTCGTTGGTTTACCAACAATTAAAATATAAAAGGAAACTTGTACATCATGTTTACTAGGAAAAAAGTAAGGAAATCGTTTTCTAAAGCTACCTTGTTTCGAACTACACAAGTGCTAGAGCTTGTACATGGAGATCTTTGTGGACCAATATCACCACTTACATCTTCCCAAAAGAGATATGACTTTGTGTTAAAAGATGATAAGTCAAGATATATGTGGACTATTCTATTAAAAGAAAAAAGCGAATCCTTTAAAAAGTTCAGATTGTTTAAGAAACTGGTCAAGCACGAAACATGAGCTATGATCAAGACGTTTAGAACTGATAGAGGTGGAGAATTTATGTCTCAAGAATTCCAAAAATTATATGAAAAATCTGGTATTAAGAGACATGTAACAACACCCTACATACCACAACAAAATGGGATAATAGAAAGAAGGAATAGAACGTTAATGGAGATGAAAAGAAGTATTCTCAAACACATGAATACTCCTAACTATATGTGGGGAGAAGCAGTAAGACATGCTACATATCTCTTAAATCGAGTTGCAACGGTAAAGTTAAAGGAACAATACGAAAGTTTTAAGAACAAGAAACCAAGTATAAAGCATCTTCGTGTATTTGGCTACATTGGCTATGCCAAAATCAAAGCTCCTCATCTAAAGAAGTTAGATGATAGATCAAGAGCATTATTACACTTGGGAACCGAGCCGCGTTCAAAAGCATATCGGTTGTATGATCCGATAAACCGAAAGATTGTGGTTAGTAGAGATGTGTCTTTTGACGAGGAAAGTTTGAAATCAAGACTAGATTTGATGAAACTAACTTGTTGCTTTTTTGTAGGAAAACCAAATTTGAAGGTGTAGATGAAGAACTCCTTGTTTTTGATAGATCTTCTCAAACTTGCCTCTGATACCACTTGATGTAATCTTCCCTAAGAAAGAACCACTCTTTGAGATGATCAAGAAGACTGTGAGATGGAAGGGGGTGTGGTCACGGTTTGGTGATTAAATGATGATCAGCTTGCGGAAGTGATTGAATGATGGTTTAATGAAAATGAGATGGAATGAATAGGACCACAAGAGGGATGGCAACCTCTTGATACACCTGAGAGCCTCTGGATATTACACACCAAAAGGTGTTGAATGGATATGACACACCTTTCAACGTGAGTTATCTAGAGAAAAATTCTCAAAATTTTAGAAAATGACAACTAAAGAATTAGGTTTAGCTTACAAGTGCTTAAATAGTAAAAATACAAATGAAAATGATAAGAAGCAAAGGGGCCACAAAATTTGTCTCCTTAGTGGTGTAATGGGCTTCCTAGAATGGGCTTTGATCTTCTTTCTTGGCTTAGATTTGAACTCGGCTCATTCTTCTCTTGTGAACCAAAGCTTGATTCTTCTAAGTTCTTAGTTCCTCTTTTAGGTGATGTTGTACTCCAAATTGCCTCATTAAAAACCAAACTTGGAAAATTCATTGGGATAAAACCAATCTTGGAAAAAAGAGTACAACTTGAAGTATCTCTAAAGGAGTAAACCTTAGAACTTGTGGATTTGTTGTAGGTTTCTTCTATCTTCATAAGTGGTTGAATTAGAGATGCTTCCATTCATCTAAAGGAGTAAACCTTTAAGCTTCTTTGCAGCTACAAATCCATCGTCAAGCTCAGCTACATGTAAATTCATTGCTCCTTCTTCAGCTCCTTGTTTAGGAGCTCCTCCAGATTACATCAGGACCTAAATCCAAAACTTATAAAGACTGAGAGAGAGAGAGAGAGAGAGAGAGAGAGAGAGAGAGAGAGAGAGAGAGAGAGAGAGAGAGAGAGACAAAANGAGAGAGAGAGAGCCACATAAATCCCAGAGTACAACCAATAAACCACAATCGGAGCAACAGTACCCAACAATTCGTCAGAGACGGCAAGACGGCAAAACCCATTAGCTTTTTTTTGTTTTTTGTGACATTAACGTTGACTACCATAAGCATTAAGTTAACTATCGGAGTTGAGAGAAATTTACAATTTTAAATTGTTTGGGATTTAAAATGGTAACGGATGAAAGTATGAGAATTAATATGGCAACGAAACAAGTTTGTGTATTAAATGGGCAAAAGTTAAACAGTTCGAGTATTTTTGAGGTTTTTTCCCTAAAATAAATGTGGTAGATTTAAATTTTTTTAAAAGGATATGATAGGTTTTGAGTGTTAAATATATATGACAAATTTATGAAAAGAAAACATGGTAGATGTGAGAATTTTTTTACATATTGGAAAAGTTTAGAGTTTTATGAAAGCTTGACAAATTCGAGAACATATAAGAAACATGGTAGACTTGAAGGTTAAAGAAACTTGACATATTTAATATTGTGAAATCATGGCAAGGTTGAGAGAGAGAG
>OVBE01013448.1:0-12706 GCA_900406425.1 Iberis pinnata
CACCTATGACCACTACAACGACATGATAGTGTGATTAGGAATTGATAGTGTAGCGTACGGAAAACCATATCATTCTCATATTTCACCCCGAAAATCCCACCTATCAATTAGATCTTTCTCGAAAAAACACTATTATCAGCTACCAATACCCATATTTCTTGTAGTGCTTGTTTCATAGATTTTATCCAGGGCGTCCCGATGATTGCATTGTAGATGGCAGGATAGTCGACTACCTCAAATTCTACGATTTTGGTGACCTCTTTGGCCACGACTGGGAGTTGAATCAAGCTGAAAGTCATGGTCATCATGACGGAGAAACCAGCGAGTGGTTTTGGCATGGCATGAGTTCAGACAACCTGACTCCCATCCTGTATAAAATGTCGTGGAAGATTACTGATAGGTTAAGAATTTAATTCATAAAACTAATACTGCAGAGAACATATCAATGTAGTAAAATATAGGGTCGAATCCCACAGAGACCAGAAAGTACACGATTTAGTTACATCTCGAATCAAGCTAAGACGAAATAAAAAGATTAGTTGTGATCGAATCAAAACAGTAAATTAAAAGCGGTTGTAAACTATAGAATAAAAGCGTCGGGCATCAAGGAATCCACATGTAGTCAGATTTAAAAGTCAAATTATCATGCATGGATTTTGTTTGAAAATAGTTCTCAACATGAAAAACAATGATGGAATAATCTCCTCTCGAAGTATTAAACCCTATGCTCAAATTATCAGAAACAAACTCTCGCCATTTTTTAAATAATTGATCATGCATTACAGTTCATATTCAGTTGTTCACAAGCATTCAGGACAATAGTCTCGCAAGAAAGAACACATATTCATCTAGACTAGATCCAACTTTTAAATCAAATCCCTTTGCGTTTGTTAGTCTAATATCAATAAACTATATGGTCAATCTAATTCATGCATTAACATTAAGTCTAGACTAAGAACCTATCAATTGTTATCCCCTTATGATAAATCTAACAATCAAACCTAATTTCCCTAGGAAACCCTAAAACCTAACTAGTGATCTACTCAGACATTGACAAGCAAAAACAAATCAATTTCTTTGAAGAACACATAATATAATAAGTATATATATTAAAAAAGGTTCAGAAATTCTTCTCCAAATACAAGGTTTGAATCTCTTCTCCCTCAGTAAAACTCTCCAAAATAAAATAAAGCTTAGCTCTAAAACCTAAAACCATAAGGCTTTTAAAATGTAAAAAGTAAAATAATCTAAAATAAGGAAATCGAGATAAGCTTGTGGACTTGGATGCGAAATTGAGGATTTTCTTCTTCTTCTCAGGTAAGTTGCTAGATCGAGCATATGGTTGCCCGATCGAGCACTTTATGAACTTGCACGATCATTCTTCATTTAGCCCGATCGATCTAAAGCTTCGGATTTTTTCAGGAGGATTTGCCCGATCGATCACATATATGCCCGATTGTGAACTTCTCTGAGGCAGTTTCTCGATCGGTTATCCTTTTGCACGATCGATCACTTGTTCTGCATCTAGCCAATTCTTTTGATTTGCTATGAAATACACCTTTGTTCCGAAACGACCCGAACACTTAGAAACTTGAAAATATACTAATTATGCATGGAAAACACTCAGAATAATGCAGAATAGCAAACATAAATGTCCACTACTATGCACTAAAACCGACGACGAGAATTCTTGCGACCTCCAGGTCCCTTATGACAAGGTCAATTACGAGAGGGTCGCAGTGAGGAGTGTCGATTCTGAAAGCTTTGCTTTCTTTGAAAGTAATCGCATTTTCGGAAAATTAGAAGATGTAAAGAGAAGGTGATTGAGCTTGCCGTGTAGTTTTTTCGTTAGCCTTGCTTTGAGGACTTTATAGTTTGTCGTGTAGTGACCTTTTGTTTGGTGGAACTCGCACAAGGAATTTTGCATTGTAAGAGGTGTTTTGGGTCCAGGTACTACCTAACATTTTTCTTCTTTCAGAAGAGGGGTTGATTGCATAGTTATTCGCTCCTTGAAGGTTTTCTCCCTCGTGATTGACGTACTTATCATTACAAGAGTTTTTCTTTTTTGTTTCTGTTTTGAGGGAGCTCTTTTGCGGACGCCTTTGTCGACTTATGTTTCAAGCAAAAGACTTTCATCTCCTCTTCGATGGTGATAAAGTATGCGGCTTTGTGAAAAGCGTCCTGAATCGACTGTCGTTTTTCAATTGCTATCCACTTCCTAAAGTTCGATTTACACCAGCATTTTCCAGAGCGCGTCTACGGCTACTCTATCGCTTATTCCGACGACTCTTGAAATCACGAATTTGAATCGTTTGATGAAATCCTGAAGGGGCTCGCCTTCTCTCTGAGCTATGATCCACATATCGACATCCGAGGTCTCTCTGTCCATAAACATGGAGTACTGTTTGAGGAATTCCGCGAAAAGTTGTCGAAAGTTTCCGATGGAGTTGCATTTTAGTCAGCAAAACTATTTGAGAGCCGCTCCAGGGAGGTGTTCGACGAAGAGGAGACGGAATCTCGCATCTTTTTCACCCTACTTAAGTTTAGACCTTGCCATCACGATTCGAAAGGTTTGTAGATGAGCTTCCGGATAAGTAGTTATGT
Organism: Iberis pinnata; assembly: GCA_900406425.1. Lineage (NCBI taxonomy): Eukaryota > Viridiplantae > Streptophyta > Magnoliopsida > Brassicales > Brassicaceae > Iberis > Iberis pinnata. The sequence goes on from OVBE01013448.1 coordinate 2,605, forward strand.
CGTACATAGGGATTTTAATTTTTTCCGAGATCGGAGATTCGTACCTGAGTTATAGGCACTGTAAATGGTGTTTTTGGGCTTCCTCGAGGATTCGATCGATCTCCGGTGCCGCACTGGTAGCGTGGTGGATCTTTGATTTTACCGCTGGACTTCTGCGGTGGTTTTAGCGATGTACTCACAGAGATCACGAATTTTGTCAAAATCTTCATAGCGGGCGTTTGGAATTTGTCGGCATTTATCGCGGATGTTACGAGACTATTTTTTGGCCAATTCTTCTCGTTCCACCCAGGTGATATTCTCTTCTTCTTTTGTCATGGGTTTGTCGAATTGGCGATCTTTCTGAGCTGAGCATCTAATTCTTCTTCTTGGGTGTACGTCCGCATCCTTATCCGAAGAATCCGATTGTTCGCTGGAATCCAAGTTAATTCGCTCGGCCTCGTTCTCTTCTGTCTCCTCGTTTATTGGCGAAAGGTTGTTGGTGGTTTCAAGCTAGGGTGGGAACATTTCTTGTTTCGTCCCATCCTGTCTTGTCCCGTTCCCATCCTATTATTCCCGTCCGACAAGAAAATATATTCTCATATGGGACACTCTTTGATTTCCCGAATGGGAACGGGACGGGACATGACGGGAACAAGAATTTCCAATGTCCCATTTGGGACAAGTATACAAGATTATACAAACATATTATATAATCATGTTTCACATATGTACACAAATATAAATACACTAATTTCTTATTATTCTAATATTTCTAGTTTAGATATTAACTAATATTAAAATTATATAAAGTAAACCTAATTAGGTATTAGAACCTAATTATTTTTTTGCTTCTAAAAGGAACACTTGAAGAAGAATTCATCATTTCTAATTCTACAAAAAGACATGAGGCTTTGATACTATTTAAAACACATATAATCGACCTTAATGCTATTTAAAACATAAATAATTATTTTAGTCTTTGTGATTAGTATTCGTGTGTCTTCAAAGATTAACTAAGTGCTATAAAAAAATTGTTGTATTTTCGGGAATTCTCATTCCCATCCCGTCCCTTCTCGTTCCCGTCCTGGATCTAAAATGGGACATAAATGGGACATATATTTTGTTCTCAAATTCTAGTTCCGTTTCCGTTCCGCAAAATTCTCATTCTGAATTCTTGTTCGCCCACCCCTATTTTGAGCATTGCATCAGGAGTTGTCTCGTCGGGATTTTGTCCTGATGGTCCCTTTTGCGCGTTTTGCGTCCTGTCGAGCGGAGTCGCAAAATCAAGTCTTCTTCCACGGAGCTCGGTTGTTCCATGTGAGAAGATGGCTTTGGTTTTTGCACTTAGGATTTCGACCTATTTTGTGAGAGAGCTTGTCAGTTTTTCTTGTTCTTCCGACTTCTTTTCAAGAGTCGAGAACATCTTCTTAATCTTCTTGAATGCTGCAGTGTTTGCGTCAACGTTGACTGTGGTGACGTTTGTTGGCGGAGTCTGCTTAACGTTTTCGCTTGTTGGAAGACCGCCACGAGCTGGTTGGTCGTTTTGATTTTCAATAGTCATGTCTGAACTTGCGGTTTTGACGTAAAATAAATCTATGTCCCTCTCCTTCTAGCACCACACTATGGGAACTAAAACTCGCACTATCGATTTTTGTTTGTTATGGAAAATCGTAGAGAACTCTAACTTTCAAGAGATCCCGGATTTCTATGAGCCAGACGCGGAAAGATCAAAATACGAATATGAAATAAAAAGTAAGGGAGATGGCAATATAAGTCTTATTCCGAATCGGTGCGTGAACGTGTTACAACGGGTGATAGCCTCAGCCACAAGTACTGTTGGCGAGTTATCCTAGATCTAGCATCAAATTCCGATAAACCTAATTGAGTCGCAACTCAATAACAATAACGGAAAAACGGTCTAAAGCATAAGTATTTCGGTGTCGAAAGTTGGACGTGTCTGTGCGCCTTCTCTTCATCTCTCTTATATAGGCTTCATGATTTATCCGTCTTTCTTTTTCGCCTTCCGTTCTTTTGTGGAAATCTTCCTTTTATGGTTTTTTCTTTTACGAAAATCTTCCTTTTCTGGATTCCTTCCATTTCTTTTTGGCTAGCAGGACAAGCTTTGACCGTCATTGCGCTTGGGCTCGAGTCTCATCTGGAATCATAAGTGGGCTATTCTCGTGATTTAGGCTGTGTCGAGCCATTCTACGGTTTATGCGATTTTTATGGTTCTTATCGGAGAAACGAGACTTCTCATAAAGATTATATCGATTATGTCAGTGAGATAGTATTGATGCTATCCATAATTGTTTTATACGATTGATTAATATGGAAGGATTTCATGATTTTCTCGTGAGTCGCAGGAAGTCATCGAATGAAAGGAATAAGTTTTACGATTTTTATCGTAAAACTCCAACGAAAACTCGGAATGATACCAAACAAGAGATTATTCGTCCGGAGTGATACATAGCGCGTATGCGATTCATCTTGCTTTTTGGCGAGATGAATTTTCCAATTCATATCGCTAACTGGCGAGATGAATGCATGCTCTGATTCATCTTGCCAATTGACGAGATGAATTCTTGTGCAAATTCATCTCGCCAGTTGGCGAGATGAATGTCTCAGATTCATCTCGCCAGTTTGCGAGATGAATGTCTCTGGTTCATCTCGGAACCGGCGAGATGAATTCTTTGTACATATTCATTTCTCCAGTTTGCGAGATGAATGTCTCTGATTCATCTCACCAACTGGTGAGATGAATTCTTTGTGCAGACTCATCTCGCCAGTTGGCGATATGAATGTCTCATATTCTTCTCGCCAACTGGCGAGATGAACATATGTCCGAAAATGTCTCGATTATTCGTACTTGAGAAAGATTCGTGCTATCCGCAAACGATATTAGGTATTAAAGCGTTTGTTCGAGGTTCACTTGTCATGATTTTGATACGTTTTTATCGATGGTTCTCGTATTTTACAGACATCTGATTGAGTGCGTTAGTTTGGATTCGTCATTAGGTATTTCGGAACAAGAAATAATGCAACCATGTGGAAGTAATATGTTTGCCCAATTGGAATCTTCTAATGCTTGCGTGGTTGTTGTAGTCGATTTGAGGGAGTTGGGATATAGACATTGTTATTCACGACGTATCTAAGGAGGAATGTGGAGAATTCGAAGATTATGTTGATTCATATCTATCATATTTTTTGTCGTCGAAATTTGATTAGTTTTTTCATTATTTTTTATATACATTTATGATGATGGCGGTTAATTTTAGTGTTTTTCATTTATCTCATTAAATTGTGTATATATATCCTAAATTAACCCAAGACCATAAATCAAATGTCATGAATCTTCAGCGCCAATGGCTACTTAGGTGCATTTTTTTACTTCAAATTAGCTTCTAGAAGACCATTCCTTTTTATTTAATCACACACAACACATAGGCTACATGCCTAAATTCGAAAAGCTTAGATGGCCTAATCCATGGCCATTTAGGCCAACCTTATCTCATGGCCTGGTCCATTTTCATTTAGCTTTCCAAATGTAAGCCTAAACTTATCTTCTTAGGTCCATACATCACATAAAGTAATGTGCTGAGCCAAACACTAAGACATGGCCTTGTACAGACAAACTCGATCACACAGGGGCTGAATTATTTCTTCTCATGTTGGACAGGTACTTGTGCATTCTTGGCCAAGTCTTGTGACATCTTGACTTGGCTTAACGCTTGTCATAGTCTAGTGAACTTGTGTACCACAACATTCTTTGATAAATTGTAGAGGTCTGATACATATGAATGTTAAACATGCGCTGTGTATAATTTTAATTTATGTGTGATTGGTTTGACCCAACCGACGGTGTAGGTACACTAACCGAAAAATTTGGAGTTATTTCGATACACTCGAGAAGAAAATTATCAATATACGATCCATTTATCCTTGCCTCACAAATGAAGCAGGTACAATTTTTTTTTCCATAAGCACCATATAATATTAATTCGGGGTAAAGAGGTTAGCCTTTGAAGATAACCACTCCGGAATCAAATCGTTTACATGGGAAAATAAAGAGTTTTGGGAACGAGCTCCTTTAGCTAAAAGGTCCGCTCTTACATTGTAATTTCGTGAAATAAAGAAGATATTAAAACTAGTAAACAAAGTTTTAAGATGCTCAAATTCGTTCCATTCAGATACCAAGGATGACCATTCTTCTTCATTTATCAGCTTCACAAGCCGCATACAGTCTAATTGAAAAAACATATTTTCATAACCTAGTTGTAAGGAAATTTTCATTGCAAAAAGTATAATGTTGAACTCTGCATGAAAGGGGGGGGGGGGCGACAAAACCTGGTTTATCCCAAAAGAACCAAAGGTTAGTCGTCCTAGTCCTAACCCGAAAACACACCCTCGCCTACAAAATCTGATTTTTTCACCCAAGATGCATCCACTTGGCATCTTGGATAAGGTGATAAACTCATGACCATGTTGTGTCTTTGTGCGGGGCTTGGATGATCTTGCCTTTTGTCTAGGAGGATTTGTGCCGTTCTCCATGCTTCCTCTTCACTTGTCGCATGTTGGATTACTTCCAATGGGGAGGTCTCCTTCGCGTTGAAGAACAAATAGTTTCTAGCTTTCGATATGAAGCATAATAGCCAGGGGAAACACTCCACAGTAATCCTTGGAACCCTTCATTCTTAGCTCGAAGGAGAAGGTAGTTTATGTTTTCAAAGAGAGATTTTCTTGGGAAAGATCTCGGACTCGTTGGGATATTTGAAAGTGCTCATGTTTGTAAGGCAAGTGGGCGTAAGAATGAGAGATGATTAATGGACTCCTCCGCATTCCCACACCTTTGACAAGATCGGTCTGAACCACAATCTCTGTCCACTAGACGGCTGCACACAGGCAAGCAATCAGAAATTGCCAGCTTGAGGAAGTGTTTTATCTTTCGCGCCGTCTTCAGCTTCCAAAAAAAAGCTCTTAAATTTTTTGTGATAGTTTCTGAGGCAACCTGAATTTTTCCATCACTTTTCAAGTGAGATGCTAGCTCATAGCTAGATTTGACTGAAAATAGACCCGACTTTGTGAACGTCCAACAAATACCATCTTCTTTGTGATGATAGCTAGGTTTGAGACTCCGTATAAACGGGATGTCAACAGGATCTACTAGGTCTTCAAGGATATCCATATTCCATTGATTCCTTGAATGGTCAATGAGATGACTAACAATAAGGTTTGGGTCCCTAAGGTTTCCGATATCCTTTGCTGGTCTTGATGGAGATAATGGAATCCATGGGTCCAACCAAACCTGAGTTTTGGCGCCTGAACCGATAGTATATATGAGGTCTTCCTTAAGGAGATCTTGTGCTGCTAGGATACTTCTCCATCCATAGGAAGGAGAGTTTGATTTCTTAACGTCCATTGGGCTCATATGTTGAAAATACCGACCTTTGAGCACTCTAGCCATAAGAGAGTTTGGGTATTGAATCAAACACCATAGTTGTTTGGATAAAAGGGCGATGTTGAAGTTGTAGAGATCTCTGAAACCCAAACACCCTTGATCAAAAGGGGCACAGATCTTCTCCCATGTTATCTAATGTAGGCTCATGTTGTTTTCTTTTGTACACCACCAAAATCTTGCTATCGCTCCTTAGAGTTTGGATATGATGTCCTTAGGGAGGATAAAGCAAGACATTATATAAGTAGGAAGGGCTTGAGCTACAGACTTCAAAAGTAATTCTTTACCCCCCTTTCGAGAGGAATTTGGCCGACCATAGATTTATCCGATCGTTCAAACGGTCACGGATGAACGCAAACACCTGACGTTTAGAACCATAAATCTTCTCTGGTAAACCTAGATACACTCCCATCCCACCTTCTTTGTGAATACCTATGGTTTTTTTGAGGGGACCTTTAATACCATGATCCACCGTATTACCAAAAAGGATAAATGATTTATCAAAGTTAAGTTGTTGTCCCGAGACTTTTCCATACAACTTAATGATTCTCATCAACTCAGCACATTGCTGGATATCTGCCTTGCAGAAAAGAGGTTATCATCTGAGAACATGAGGTGGGACACTGCTGGGCTAGATCTCGCTATCTTAAGTCCTGTAATCTTTCCTTCCTCCTCTGCACCTCGGAGATGCGAGATGAGAGCTTAAGTGAGAAGGAAAAAAAGGAAAGGGGAGAGGGGATCTCCTTGTCGCAAACCTCTAGAGGGTTGGATGTTCCCTTTCAGTTCTCCATTCATAAGAATCTGATATGATACTGACGATACACACCATTTAATCTAAGAAACCCATTTGTTTTCAAAACCCATCTTTAGGAGTAAGGATTCTAGAAAGTTCCATTCCACCCGATCATAAGCTTTATTCATATTCGTTTTGATCGCCACAAATTTGGACTTGCACATAGGATTAGTACATAGGGCATAAAAAGCTTCATGTGCTAAGAGAATATTGTCAGATATGAGACTCTTTGCCACAAAGGCAGATTGTGTCTCTAATACCAATCTAGGGAGAATTTTCTTCAAACGCGGACAAAGATTTTTATAGATAATTTTATAGCTAACATTGCACAAACTTATTGGCTGGAATTCTGCCATCTCCTTTGGGCGTTCAGTCTTGGGGATTAGGAAAATGTGCGTCATATTTAGCCATGGATCAAAGTGACTAGAACTGAAGAAGTCCTTTACCAGCTTGATGATATCCGAGTTAGTCACTTCCCTAAAATGTTGGAAGAACAGGCTCGTCATTCCGTCTGGCCCAGAGGCTTTACTAGGATTAATTTCCTCGATTGCTCGAATGATCTCACTATTCATAGGTTCTCTCGTTAGCGATGCATTCATAGCTGGTATCACTTTCTCGGTAATGTACCAGAGGGCTTCGTCCAAATCTCTTGTTCCTGAGGATGTGAATAAGTTGTGGAAGTATTCTGAAGCTACTTTTTCGATTCCTATCTCAGTTTCTGCCCATCCACCCAAAAGGTTCTTTAGTTTGGTGATGCGGTTTCGGGCTCTTCTCAGTTTAGTTGACGCAGGAAAAAACTTTGTATTTCGATCCCCGTCTTTTAACCATAGAACTCGGATTTTCTGTCTCCAGTGTAATTCCTCTTCCCTGAAGGCTATGCAGAGATTCCATTTTAGTTCCCAAATAGCCTCACTTGTCACATACACGTCCGAATGGGCTTTCTCAAGCTGGTCCTTAAGTAGTTTTATCTTTTTTCTGTATTGGAAGGGTTAGAATGTTTCCATTGGGATATTGATCTTATGGCATCTCCAATCTTGTCGTGCAGGGACCGGGGGGATTTTCAGATAAAAGACCTCATCCCGCCTCTATGGCTTCTTTTAATACATCCTTGAGAAGCCCTCTTCGGTCGAATTTGAAACTCCAACGGATTTTCAAAACCCTTGATTGAATCCTGGTCAAGATTGGTCGATGGTCTGAGCCCCATAATTTTAAATACTCCACATTTGTGTGGGAAAAGGTTGGTACCAATCTTCATTGCCTACTGCTCTGTCTAAGCGACATTGAACTTTTCTGGATTTTCGGTACCCCATCCAAGACATAGGGTTCCCTTTGAAAGGGAATTCAATCATCCTGCAATCTGCTAACATAGTTTTAAAAGCAAGAAAAGATTATTCTAGTCTTTTCCGGCCTCCTTTTTTCTCTTGATTACCTATAATCTCATTGAAATTCCTGGACATTAACCAAGGGCCTTTTCTAGTAGTACTTAAACGGGTCAATCTCTCCCAAAAATAATCTCGGTATTCTAATACCGGATCAACATAGATAAAGATCATGAAAACTTTTCCACCCTCAATTACTGCCGAAATATCAATCATTCTCTTATCATAATAAAGGATTGTAACATCAAAAGAATCAAAATTAAAAAGAGCTACACCTCCGCTTTTACCCTCAGGTTCCACGGTAAATAACATATTATAACCAAAAGATACTTGAAAGTCTTGCAAAAAGGAACGATAGTTTTTTGCTTTGAAAATAAAAATAAAAGACGATGTAAAAAAACGATGCAGCTCTCGCAAGTGTTGCTTTGTCAAGTAGGCTCCTGCCCCTTGACAATTCCAGGAGATGGTATTTATATCTTCTTACTGGGTGGTTTCTGGGACCCCACAGAACCTGAAACAGCAACAAAAGACTTATTTTTAATAGATGTTAACACCTCAAAACGAGGGACTTTGGAAGAGATGGGTTTTAAAGAAGTACCCGGTCCTCGACTTTTCCACGGAGACTGGCGTCCCCGGATAGCAGTTAATTTCTTTGACGCCTTTTTTCCTTTACAATCTGGGTTGTGATAACCTTTCTTTTTTGTATCAAATTCTCCACTGACACCTTCTTTTTTCCAACCTTGGGCTTTTTCTTGGTATTCATTGGTGGGGAATTATGAAGCTTACGGGGAACTTTCTTTTCTTTGTTTGTTGGCTCATCATCTACTGGAGATAGTTGTGAGATAACATCTATGAGCTCTGCATCATACCCAGGTTCATCCACTAAAAGATCATCATTTTGCATCATATTTTCATCCATAATTACATTCTCAAATTCATTCACAAGTTTCTCTACCTCGGCTTTCTTCTTCTCTAGTAAGTACCATGTTCGAGATATAATCGCTATCCATTAACTCCTCGATCTCTAAACTAGGAAATTCCATAACTGGCACAGTTTGATGGATGGAGGAAAGATACCTTGGTTGATCCTGGGTTTTCACTGATTCTCCTCCTTCTTGGATCACAACAGTGCCACGGTTTCGCATCCCGCCTTTTCGTGGAAAAGTATGCATGGTTGATAGTGGGGTACTTTCTTTCGAAACTTCAATCATATGAGCTTTACCATTTGTCTTCTTTTTCGTTCTTCCGAGGATTCATTCAAATGTGTCACTAGCACTCCATTCTCAATTATGTTTGCTTCAGGATGCAAAGGAAATATGGCTTAGATGGTTCTTTGAGAATTGGCTCTCACAATGGGAGATTTCTTAAAGTTCCTTGAGATAGTAGTTGTCGTGTCTCTTTCAATTCTTCGATTTCCCAAGACTTGAGATTTGGATCTCCAAGCTTGCTTAGGGCGTTGGGATGTGTGGCCAAGTTTTTGATCCTATTCCTTGAGGCTAACTTCTCTAAAAGTATTGCCAGCATTCCTTAGGAGAGATCTAGACAAGTCATTCTTCGACTTTACCACTATATGATGTTCTAGCCGGCTCCAAACATTGTTTTGAGAAATATTGATTGGTTGATTATGGCTATCAAACCTTCTACGCTCAGAATCCTTCTCCAAAATTCTATGGTTTGTTTCCCAATGGTTTTCGGATATATTAGATCTCTTGTCTCTTCTGGAATAACCAGGATAATAAGATCGAGAAAGAGATCTCTCTGAGGCTTCCCCCACGGGAGTTCTAGGTCTTTTGTAGCCACTTTTTCTATCATTAGCTGGTAGATGGGAGTGTCTTTTCTCCCTTAAAGAATCTAACTGGGGGGGGGTTATCGAGTCTCGCTAATCTTCTTTGCTTGTTCCTCTTCAGAGATGTTGTGAGAGCAAGATTTCCCTCACACCCGAATCGATTAGAATGTATGAATCGAATGTATATCTTTATTAGAATATGTGTTTGATTACAAAGACTGCTCAAAAGTTACAAGTGTTACTCTAAGAATATCAAATTTTGCTAGACGATTTTCCGGTCCACTCTCCGGACCACTCCCTAGACTACTTATAGGACCCTGTTAGCGGCTCCCCCTTATATTCCTCACACTCAATGTGTCTTTAATGCTCTCGATCCGCTTTACGCTCTTTTGAACCTCTCGTAACCGTCGGCTCGATCGTCTTTGCGGAGTTCCTGTAACCTTGGCTTCTTGGCGATTTGAGGTGGCCCACTTGATGCTTTTGCCTGCGGTGGGCTTCACCGGCCCATTACCTGCTTCTCATGTCCATGGGCCCCGTGTGGTTTCCTGTATCCCATATTCAAGCATTTCATCAGGATTCTCCAGCAGAGCTCTCCGCGTGCTGAGCTTTCTCAGCTTTCCATGCGCTGAGCTCTCTCTCTGCTCTCCGCGCGCTGGGCTCTCTCTGCTCACCGCGCGCTGAGCTCTCTCTGCTCTCCGCGCGCTGAGCTCTCT
>OVBE01013449.1:0-11238 GCA_900406425.1 Iberis pinnata
TTTGGATTGACACCTATTATCACTACAACGGTATGATAGTGTAATAGGAATTGATAACGTTTTAACACAGAAAATCCCTACTATCATTTATCTTTGTGTATTTCTGAGTGATGTTTTTTACTTGCCGACTGAGTTATGATTAATATATGACTGAGTTAAAATAATGGATATAACTTATAACTTTCAGGGTTGCATAACATACTAGAATTACGAGAATTTTTAATATATTTAGAAAGAAAATAAAATAGAAACAGCTAACATACCACCATCAAACTTCAAACTACTCCAAGACCACAGAAATCTTGGCACCGTCTTCAATCATTAATTGAAAACGAAATTTAAAACATGACAATATTAATTTTGGATATAATGGATTTTAAAAAAAGTTATTAAATACAAAAGCGAGTGAAATAACCGAAAGAGGAGTATCTGTAGGTCTGAGTCGCTTGTTGTCATACATGAAGCGAACCGTGCCAGGATCAACATTTTTCAATTTACAATACTCAGACATTATTTTCTTCCCACGTGTACGAACACTCATCACGAATTCATACTCATCCCCGACTATGAGAGTAATTTTGTTCGTATGAATTGGTTCAGGAGATGGAGATCTTGTTGACACCCAAGAAGACCCTGTCGAGGACCTAGGCATTGTAAAGAGATTTTGATGAATATAAAACATAGTACTATAATTGATAGTGAAAATAAACCTTGAAAAACGGCGCAGGCAAAAATTTAGGCGATTGCGAGCGTTGACCTACTTACCTTTTTCACCCTTCCGTCACACGTCACCGGTGCTGCGCCGGTGATGTCTCTTGAACCGGGAGCGTTGACATCTCATGTCGAAGTCCACGCACCTGTTTCTCCATCCAAGTCAGATGCTTCCTCATCCTATCCCAAGGTACCAATTCCGACGAAGTGGAGTAAAGTTGTGGATTCATCGGAATTACGGTTTAACGTCGAGTTCTTACCACGGGATTTGAAACTTCTTAATGGAAAAGCTATTGTTACTGTCCTTTCAAATCTTCGTGCTAATTCTTTGCCATTATGGTCCAATTTTCTTGTAGGTTTCTTCATAGGTGTGCACCGCACATCGGTAAAATCCATGAAACGGTTAACCATCTTTGGAATTGTGACAATACCCAGACAAAAATTGATGTGCAAGTCATTAATATCGACACCGTTTTATTCCGTATCGATTCAGCCGATACCCGATCTCACATTACACGGAAAAAGTATGGGCATATTGCCGATGTTCTTCTTGTTGTCCAAGAATGGACACCCGCCAAAGCAAATGCTAAACTGGAACTCTCGTCTATGCCCCTTTGGGTTGATTTTCACAATGTTCCAGATTATCTTTTTTCTCGTGATGGAATTAAGTTTTTGGGTGATATTGTAGGTGATGTTCAAAAGCTTCATCCTCGCACGGAACGTTGTATGCGTCTAGACGTTGCTCGCTTATTGATTGTTCTTAATCTTGATGAACCATTGCTTAATACTATTGAGCTTGCGGGTGAAGCCATACCGGTCACAATCACTTACCCGTGGCTGCCAAATAAATGTCTCACTTGTAACCAATGGGGACATAAAACGGCGGATTGTTGTAAGTCACAACTCCCGAATCAGGCCTTGGTGAGAAGATCACGAGTACCCAAGCCCATCTTGATACCACAGTGGAGCTACTTCCCACACCTATGGACCAAAGTCTACCTGCCACGTCTCCTCTACCTTCTCCCACTCGTGTCACCACTAATCATGACACCATCGCTACTCTTCCCACTTCTAATAGCTCACACGATATTGCTAATGTGTCTCTTGTAGCACCTAATCCCACTCGTACTAATGATCTTCCTCTCTCTGGTTCAGGTTCACCTATTACTATACCTCAAGAAGTCACCATGGCTCCTCACGTACAGGTTGTCTCATCCCCAACGTTACCAAATGTTCCCCTACTGGATCCATCCATTGAGCTCATGGATCGTACCATTCCCAAAGCTGCTCAACAAGCTTCCATTCCGGCTCCACAAGATGACATGATGGGATAGTCTGTTTTTGCTCGACGTGCCTCACAATCCCCTTCAAAAGCTACATCAACCAAGTCCGACCAAATCAAGTTTTTGCCGTTCCATTTCTTTGTTTTGGGTAGCGAGGCTGATGATGATAAGGAGGAGGGTCAACTCTCGGAGTCGGAATCAGCCCCGGTCAGAGAAACACAGATGGGTTCACCGTATAGCACACGGGTTAAGCATAGTCAAGATCCGCGTACACACGTGACATCCCGGAAAGGCTCCAAGCAGCCTATGATTCAACAAAAACAATTTGTCTCCTCTCGGAGACGCTAAGTGATGTCGTTCTTTGCATGGAATACTAAGGGGTTCAGCAATCCCCTAAAGCATTCCCTTGTCCGCCAATGGGTGTTTACTGCTAAGCTTCAATTTGGTTGTTTTCTTGAGACTCGAGTTTTGGCTCATAATTTTAATCGTGTCTTGCAGGCGGCTCTACCAGGTTGGAGTGCCATTACTAATTACACAACTCACAGGCTGGGTCGTATCTGGGTTTGTTGGAAGGACGGAGTCGTTGTCACTCCAATTCTTATCACCTCTCAGCTCATCACTTCTTTGGTCACTCTTGTATCGGATGATATTGTTCTAATCTCTTGCGTTTATGCCTCAAACTTTCATGTTGACCGCATCATGCTTTCGCTGGATCTTCAAGAGAGTAGGCGCCTTTGTGGGTCTACCTTGTTTCCATGGTTGCTCTTTGGCGACTTCAATGAGATTCTGTCTTATGCTGTCAATTCTCGGCCTACCCGCAACTCGTGTCAATGTTGAATGATGCAATTTCAAGACTTTGTCATGCAATGTGACCTCACTGATTTGGCGTATGTAGGACCGCGTTTCACTTGGTCCAACAAAAGAGAGGTTGATCCTATTGGAAAGAAGCTAGATCGGTTGCTTGTTAATAGTGCTTGGGTTGTCTGTTTCCCTCACTCATACGCCATGTTCGAAGCAAATGGTGTTTCGGATCATGCACGGGGCATCGCCCACCTTTCCACCCCTATTTCTTCAATCTGTAAACCATTTAAGTTTAATAATTTTCTTATTGACCATCCCTTTTTTCATCAGGTTGTCAACAACTATTGGCACTCTTCCCCTGCGCTTTTCCACTCTCGCCTCTGCACATGAAGTTGAAGACCCTCAAGCCTTTACTTCGGCAACTTAATCGAACTTCTTTTAGAGACCTGCCTGCCCGAGCTAAAGCTGCTTATGAGGAGTTATGTCATTGCAAGAATCAAACATTACTGGATCCATCGACGGCTTCTATTGAGGCTGAGCACGGGGCTAGTATGACTTCGTCAAATTTAGCGCAAGCTGAAGAGATCTTTTTCAAGCAGCACTCACGGATTACTTGGTTGCAGCACGGGGACCATAACACACGTTATTTCCATCGGGTCCCAGCCACACGCACTTCAAAGAATACCATCAAGCAATTAGTGCTACCCTCAGGTGATGTTGTTACGGATTTGCCGGCTCTTAAGGAGCTTGCATCCACGCATTTTCGTGGATGCAACTATTGGCGCTCTTCCCCTGTGCTTTTCCACTCTCGCCTAGCTCTTCGGTTTCTGCACATGAAGTTGAAGACCCTCAAGCCTTTACTTCGGCACCTTAATCGAACTTTTTTTGGGAGACCTGCCTGCCCGAGCTAAAGCTGCTTATGAGGAGTTATGTCGTTGCAAGAATCAAACATTACTAGATCCATCGGCGGTTTCTATTGAGGCTGAGCACAGGGCTAGTATGACTTCGTCAAATTTAGCGCGAGCTGAAGAGATCTTTTTCAACTAACGCTCACGGATTACTTGGTTGCAGCACGGGGACCATAACACACGTTATTTCCATCGGGTCGCAGCCACGCGCACTTCAAAGAATACCATCAAGCAATTAGTGCTACACTCATGTGATGTTGTTACGGATTTTCCGGCTCTTAAGGATCTTGCATCCACACATTTTTGTGCTTTTTTGCAGGATCAGCCGGTCATTGAACCACTACCGCAGCCTCTCACCGACCTCCTCTCCTACCGTTTCCCTGATGACATCGCTGCTTTGTTGTCTGCGCCAATTTTGGCTTTGGAGATAAAAGCAACACTCTTTTCTATGCCCTCGAACAAGGCCCCGGGTCTTGATGGTTACACAACCGAGTTCTTTATTGCAGCATGGCCGATTCTTGGTGATGATTTTATAACGGCAGTACAATCTATCTTTCTCTATGGTTTTATACCACGGGGAATGAATGCCACGCTGGTCTCGTTGATCCCTAAGTCGGACAATCCGACTACTATCAAGGATTATCGACCAATCTCGTGTTGTAATGTTATTTACAAAGTTATCTCTAAAATATTGGCTAATCGTCTAAAGTTACTTCTTCCTGCAGCTATAGAGCCTACTCAGAGTGCTTTTATTAAGGGTCGTCTTCTGCTGGAAAATGTTATGCTGGCTTCGGAGCTTGTCCGAGATTACCATCGCCCATCCATCTCCCCTCGTTGTACTTTGAAATTGGATATCTCAAAAGCTTTTGATACTATTGACTGGTCTTTCATTTTTTCTGTTTTACAGGCTATGCATTTACTGGACTGATTCATTCATTGGATTCGCATATGTATTTCGACAGCAACCTTTTCAATTTCCGTCAATGGCGAACCGGCTGGATACCTCTCGAGTTCTAGGGGCATTCGTCAAGGCTGTGCCCTTTCCCCTTACCTTTATGTTATTGTCTCCAATGTTCTTTCTAAGTTACTAAATACTGTTGCATCCTCAGGGGTCTTCGCTTATTACCCCCGCTATTCTGCCACGGGCCTCACGCATCTTTCCTTTGCAGACGACATCCTGGTCTTCATTGACGGCACATCCGCCTCCATTGAGGGAGTTCTTAGTGTACTTGATGTGTTTGGAAATGCCTCAGGGCTTCGGGTAAATGTTATAAACTCGTCTGTATTTACAACGGCTAACCCTTTGCCTTGTCTTGTTTCCTCCATTGCAGACTTGGGTCTTTGTTTGGAGCCGCTCCCGATCCGCTACTTGGGATTGCCGCTCACTACCAAGAAGCTATCACGCGCAGATTATGCGCAGTTACTCGACCGATTGCGTTCTAAGATGACATCCTAGGCTATGAAATTCCTTTCATACGCGGGTTGGCTTCAACTTATCAAATCAGTCATTGTTAGCACGGTTAATTTTTGGCAGGGTGCTTTCTGTCTTCCAAGGTGGTGCATTAGAGAGATTGATAGCTTATGCAGTAATTTCCTGTGGTCGGGTTCGCCAACCCGATCACACTACTTAAAGCTTAGTTGGGATGAAGTTTTTCGTCCGAAAGAGGCGGGTGGGCTCGGCATTCACAAGTTTGATGTCACCTCGCAGGTTTTCTCGCTTTCCATCATTTGGCGTCTGCTCTCCGGAGCTCCCTCGGTTTGGGATACCTGGGTCCAACATCATCTGTTGCGAGATAGATCATTCTGGGCTATTTCACCAACAACTCAGAGTTCATGGATTTGGCGGAAACTCCTACAATGCCGTCCCGTAGCAGCTGCGTTCTTTAGACTCTCCCTCAGGGACGGTAATCACTCTTCTTTCTGGTTTGATGATTGGTCTTCTCTTGGCCCTCTTATTTCCATTGCAGGTGATCGTGGCGTCCGTGAGTTTGGTATTCCTAGGAATGCTAACGTCGCAAGTGCGGAGCGTGATGCATCTTGGTGCATAAGACGACCATGTATTCCAAGCCTGCGCATCCTTCACACGCGACTGTTAGACCATCCTCTCCCAAACTTGAGCTTGGGCTCAGATATTCCTCTCTGGAAGCACGACCGGGATGATTACAAACCGGTTTTCTCCTCAGCACATATATGGCGGCAGCTGAGCACTTCTTACCCTGCACAATCATGGTCGAGAACTATCTGGTTCCCGCAATCAATCCCTTGGTATGCTTTCATTTCTTGGCTTGTTGTTCTTAACAGGTTGCAGAGGGGTCAGCGCATGCGTGCTTGGGGTGTCTATCAACCGTGTCTATTATGTGGGGTACCCGATGAAACACGTGATCATCTGTTTTTTGCATGTCCATACTCATTCACCATATGGTCAGAGCTCATGCAGCCCCTTCTTCATCAGCATCTCAACCCTTGCTGGCACGCCACACTCACATCCCTTCGCCATCCTACACACTCCCGCATTGAAAAGGCTCTTCTAGGCTTGGATCTACAAGCTACCATCTACAACATATGGCGCGAACGCAATCATCGCCGCCACGCCTCTTCTACCCACTCTCACTCTCACCTAAGGCGAGTCATTGTTTCCACCATTACCAACTGTATCACTAGCCTCAAATATGGTACCTCATCACCTTATCATCAGTTACTAAGCCGCTGGCGGGCCGTCACTTCCACATAGTTTGCCCACCCTGTCCGATCTTCACTGCACTTCGTGATGCTTTATTATGGTCT
Source organism: Iberis pinnata (assembly GCA_900406425.1). Lineage (NCBI taxonomy): Eukaryota > Viridiplantae > Streptophyta > Magnoliopsida > Brassicales > Brassicaceae > Iberis > Iberis pinnata. Next base: position 6,488 of record OVBE01013449.1, read on the forward strand.
ATGTTGTTGTACTGGCTTGCTAGGTGGTGTGTATTGGTTAGTATTCTTTTCCCTGATACTAGTTTTGTCCCAATGGGTTTTCTAGTATTAGGTTTTAATGAGGCACCAATGCACACACCACACACCTACAAGCTCTCCCATGGACCGGCTTTCATTATTTTTTTCATGCTTTATCTTTTCTACTCATTCTTTTGTACATATGAATCTTTCATAGTTGATTAATAAATTTAACATTTAATATAAAAAAACGTAGTACTAGTTTTGGTGTTTTCAAAGTAAGAGGCAATGTAAAACGTAGTCACTCTGTTTCTTTTCAATGGATGTTTTATAAGTATTTAAAAGTTTTTTTACTATAAAAGATTTTGTAATTTTTAAAGAAAGATTTTTTACGTTTTCAATAAAGAGAGAAAAACTCACGTCGCGTCAAAGTCATAATTTTTTTTGGCACGCATGAGAATTCCCGGATAGGGTTTGACCTCGACAAAGTAATATCACATCATAGCGTAATAGCTGCGTAGTAAGACATCATTTGCCTCGGTTAAAGACATTTATCGATATTATACGATTGTTATGTTTACACGGGTAAGTTATTGTTTATCATTCGGCTGGGTTATTATTATTGTCTTTTACAGTTATAAACGAAACTGCTAAGTTATTTTTATTGAATACCTGAGTTATATAATTTAAAATACACGACACGGCTGAGTTACATCAAGCTGATTCTAATTTTTTAATACTTTTTTGCTGAGAACTTTCATTAAGAAACACCAATGGAGTTGGTCAGGTAAGAAAACCAGAAGTGTTGATGGTAACAGACTAATAGTGCTTTCTTAAACCCTAAATCAGTCGTAACTTAGTCATAGCACTGTAAAAATCATATCTTAGTCATATTGTCTATAACATAACTCTGACATAAGCATAAAAACCCCGTTGTTTATTTAGATAACTCAGATATCATGAAAACACATTAACTCATATGTTAGTCTTGTATAATACGAATAAGTATTGCCGCTTCTAATATCAAGAATTTTTCATAATCGAGATCAAACTGATAGGGTTTGCGACTTTACGTTACCTTTAGTAGGGTTTGCTTGTAAAAGTCACTAATTTGTACATGAATAAAGGTTTGATTAACGTTTTGTCATTTAGAATTTTTAAGTTTATTAAAGGGATCTCTTTATTAAATAAAAAAGGGCTTTAAAAAATTTCATTACGATTTCAGTTACCGAGGTAAGAATAACTCAGCCCTTATCAAGTTACCGACTTTAGGATAACTCCGTCCTTCTTACATTTCATACATACGAATACCTCAACCCTTATTAAGTTATTGAGTTAAGAATAACTCAGCCCTTGAGAATAACAAATATATTAGCCCTTAATTTATTTTTGAACTGACAATCTCAGTTATAATTTATAATTTCAGTACTTTATGAAAACTCTTAATCTCTATAACGACGAAGATAACTCAATCATAAGTCGTAACAGATACAATAATATCAATAAAATAACAATAAAATCTCATTTGAATGATAAACAACCATTTAGTTGTTTCATATATTAGCCGTGTAAACATAACAAAAATAAGTCTGAAATTTTTCTAAAAAGTCAGCAATACAATATGTAAATATGTAAGAGCTTCTTAAGTGGTTCTAGAGTAGGAAGTTGAACTTTAATTTTCGTCTCTTCTTGCCCTTTTAGATGATGTTCAACCTAGTTGAATGACCAACCTTAGTTTCTGCGTATGATGTCCAACGCATTCCTCAATTATTTGAGTATGGAACAAATTTAGGTTTGACGTCTGCTATTTAGTACGTTCTTCAATTGATTATGTAATGACCACCTCCAGTTAACTAAGGATCAAGAAAGACACATTTATGTTGAGAGTAGAATTCACCGCGCCATCTAACTAACATTGACAAGATCACTTGAACATGTTGTTTATTTTAACAAAATAGAGAAATGTAAGTTAATAAATTCAAGAAGTAACAAAAATAAAATGTAAATAAAATATGGAAAAAGTATTACTTTTGTGGTTATCCATTTTTGGCTTTGAGCAATTTCAAGAAAGAAGGAATTTCTAACCATGTGCCATGTGACAATTGTATATGCCATGCGATATGTAACCAATATGTTAATATAAGGAAAGAAAATTTTGTGGATTTCAAAGATTATATATGATTGAACTTACATGTCAGGTTTGTTTACGAGAAAATTTTTGAATAATTGGAAATCGGATTCGTCTACGAGATTAATTGGATTGCAAATTTCTTGTTTAATGACCAACTTTAGTTTTCACATCAGCTGTCCAATGCATTCTTTAATTGCTTTAATTGCTTGTTGAGTGACCAACTTTAGTTCCCGCATCCAATAATGTTCAATGCATTCATTAACTTTAACTTTTTGTTGAATGACCACCTCTAGTTTCCGCATCAGTCCAATGCATTCTTGCATGTGTATTGTTTGTGAGGAATATCGAAATCGAAAGAGATAGATTGCATGCGTACTGTTTGTGAGGAATATCGAAAGCTAACGCTTTCGATAAAGATGAGAGAAAGGGAAAAGAAGAGAACCCTGTAATTGAGAGAGATTGAGAAATTGTGAGAAAATAAAGAGAGAAACAGATAAATATATAGAGAGATAGTTATCGCTTCAAAGTCCCATAATTTTAATTTTTAATATAAGTCGAAGAGTTACGATTTTCCATATTCCCGCATCTTCAATTTTTTGAGACGTCGGTAAAGTAATAAGAGTGGGAATAATGTTAACCCAATTAGGGTTTATTGTTTATTTTTATTGTTTACTACAAAAGCGTATATAAGAGAGTTAAGACTCTTACTTAATATCCACCATTAGATTAAAAAGATCAAAAAGTAGTCCTTGCCTTTGTTGATTGACCAATAAGAAATTTTTAGTATTTAAATGTATTTTTAGAGTTTTATGATTTGAAAATTGATTAATTTGGTTTAGAATTAAAAACTTTTAGACATAAAAATTGATTTATAAAACATAGTTTTATATTTTTAATTGTACTTGGAATTTTTCTATACATTTTTTTCTTAAAGAACACTAACCCTTATATTATTATATTCAAAGTTCTTTAGGTCTACGATGAGTTATTAATAGGATTTATCGTTTTTAAGGTTTAGGGCTTTGTAGAATATAATCTATATATTCATATACTCTGACACTTGGATATATAGTTTAGGGTTAAGATTTTTAAATCAATATAATTATAAACAATTAATACAATGTATTAACTTTAAATCATTTTATTAATATTCACTTTGGATTGAAAAAGGGTCTTATGTATTAACACATTTTATATAATTCACATTCGTCAATCATTTATGGTTTAGGGTTTACTAACAAATATAAATAGGGAAATTAACCCAATCCTAAAACCTAAACCCTTACTATTCTGATAATTTTTTCATATAAAAATGTGAGTTAGACTCTTGATGAGTTATTAAGAGTATATTGTATGATTAACTTTATATGAGTTAAATCTCGTTCCAAAATCTACATGTTAGGTTTAAAGTAACTGTAAGACAACATGTATACATACATCTCGATAGCATTATCAATTCTCATTCAATAAAGTGGATCCATATATTTTATTAATATTCACTTTGGATTGAAAAAAGGTTCTTATGTATTAACACATTTTATATAATTCACATTCGTCAATGAATTATGGTTTAGGGTTTACGGACAAATATAAAAAGGGAATTAACCCTAAACCCTTACTATTCTGATATTTTTTTCATATAAAAACATGAGTTAGACTCTTGATGAGTTATTTAGAGTACATTGTATATGATTAACTTTATATGAGTTAGATCTCGTTCCCAAATCTACATGTTAGGTATAAATTAACCGTAAGACAACATATATACATATATCTCGATAGCATTATCAATTCTCATTGAATAAAGTAGAGACATACAGTTTATTAATATTCACTTTGGATTGAAAAAACGGTCTTATGTATTAACACATTTTATATAATTCTCATTCGTCAATGAATTATGGTTTAGGGTTTACTAACAAATATAAAAAGAGAAGTTAATCCTAACCCTTACTATTCTGATAATTTTCTCATATAAAAACGTGAGTTAGACTCTTGATTAGTTATTTAGAGTACATTGCATATGATTAACTTTATATGAGTTAGATCTCGTTCCCAAAGCTAAATTTTAGGTTTAAAGTAACCGTAAGACAATATATATACATACATCTCGGTAGCATTATCAATTCTCATTCAATAAAGTGGATACATACATTTTATTAATAGTCACTTTGGATTGAAAAAAGGGTCGTATGTATTAACACATTTTATATAATTCACATTCGTCAGTGAATTATGGTTTAGGGTTTACTAACAAATATAAGAAGGAAAATTAACCCTGAACTCTTACTATTCTGATAATTTTCTCATATAAAAACGTGAGTTAGACTATTGATGAGTTATTTAGAGTACATTGTATATGATTAACTTTATATGAGTTAGATCTTGTTCCCAAATCTACATGTTAGGTTTAAAGTAACCGTAAGACAACATATATACATACATCTCGATAGCATTATCAATTCTCATTCAATAAAGTGGATATATACATTTTATTAATATTCACTTTGGATTGCAAAAAGGGTCTTATGTCTTAACACATTTTATATAATTCACATTCGTCAATGAATTATGGTTTAGGGTTTACTAACAAATATAAAAAGGGAAGTTAACCCTAAACCCT
>OVBE01013450.1:0-12705 GCA_900406425.1 Iberis pinnata
AATTAAATAAAATTACATGATTGAATAATGAATATAGTTTAAGTAATTATTTTATTTATATAATTCGTCTAAACAAATTTCTAGTTAATTAAGAGATTGAATTTAAAATATTCAAACATATACTTTTGCAATTACAAGATTTGTACAAATCTTGTAATTATATTAACAAGATCGTTCAAATCTTGTATATATATAATATACTAAATAATTAAATAAAATTACATGATTGAATAATGAATATATTTTAAGTAATTGTTTTATTTTTATGATTAGTCTAAACATATTTCTAGTCAATTAAGAGTTTGAATTTAAAATCTACATAATTCAAACATATATTTTTGCAGTAATGTAATTACAAGATTTGTACAAAATAAATACATAAAAAATCTTGAATCTTTTAACTTTATGACAAAAATATATTTCGACTTTTTGCCAAAAAATTGAACTTTTAAATTTAAACAAAAAACTCTGAACTGTTAAAAAGCCATTTAAATCACTAAATTTTTGAATTTAGCCATTTAACACACGTATTTTATGTTGACTAAGCCATTTTAACCCCAAAAAAGTCAACTTTTAACTTCCGTTAAACTCAGTTAACGGTTGACTAAAACCATGTCTAATTTGGATAAGTCAACGAAAATATATGTTTAAATAATAACTTGACAGATAGTTGATGTTTTAAATGGATCATTTAAGAGTTCGGGGTTTAAAGTTTTGCGATTGGAAAGTTCGGGGTTTTTTCAACTTTTTTTCCCTAAATTAATAGAGCTTTTATGATATTTTATGTAATATTAATATGGTTATGAATGATTTTAGACTTTTAGTATGTTATATGTATATTTACTTTATATATATATATATATATATATATATATATATATTGCATTTTAAGAATATTTGAAAATATATTCGATTAAATATACTACAATAAAAAGTTATATACAATAGTATACATATACATAATATAATATAAATTTAGTTGTTTTTTTTTTGTTTAGAGAAAATTAAGATAATTTCTCTTAAATTATTTTGTATTGCAAACAATATTAAATTTTTTTGTCTGTATCAAATTTAGGAAGGAGTGGGGCCACCGTTGCTTGAATGATGCTTGTAAGTTAAAGCTTGGTCTATCCTTTAGAGGGGCACTCATCCAAACGACAGAGCAAAGGGGCACCTGAAAAAATATGCAAGACATCTTCTAATTTTTAGTAGCGTAAACAGTTTTTAGAGAGAGTTACGAACTTCAAGTTTGATATTCTTATTCTAACAAACATGTGATTATATTTTGGTTTGTAAATGAAAGTAAGAGTCATGCATACAATGGTTCAGGTTTTCACACAACCCGATTGTAATCAGTGGCGGATGTACTAAGAGACATGTGGGGTCAATTGAATCCAATGAATTTCCATATTTACACTATCATCATGTGATATTGCAAATATTATTTAGATAATTAGCTAAAATATTATGAAATTTACCCCTATTATCTTGTAAACTTTTTATTTTGACCCCATCAAATTCTTTTTCTACATCCGCCACTGGTTGAAATTTTTGTAAATCTTGTTGGTCTTCTCTATAAGATATGTCTCGTAGTATCATGAACCTATTACTATCATAAACATTTGTGAGTTTCTTCTTGTAATACCAAGTACGAAATATATGACTCATTACTGTTATTCTATATAGGACCTAAGTGAGGTTTTAAACGATGCCTTGTCACATCCTTATTTTAGACAAGATTTCCATTTGGAAAACTTAAAATTTATGATATAATACAACATAAACAGAAGATATTACGAAAACATAAATTTCATTTTTATTTATAAAACATAAATAGACAACACACTTGTGTTTCAACACTTCCAGCTTTTCTTAAACACCAATTTTTTGTACATTTCTTCAAATTTCACCAGTATAAGTGGAATCAAGGGTTGCAACTTGAAAACATTAAAGTGATTCACACAACAAATATTGAGGTGAATGCTTTTTTTTGTAATGCATATGTTGTTAGGGGGAGACAGAAAAAAGAACATGATAATACATGAGAAGGTTTTTCTTCGTATTCTTCAGCGTTAGTCACTGACTCACTGAGTCTTTTTCTATATCAAAATTTATCTTCTCCAATGTCACAACTTTAATATACTTAAACCCTCATAGATGTTTTGTTTAATCATATTGTGTTATTATTTAGAGAAAACTCGAGAGAAAACGAATACGATTTCAAACAAAGAACCTTGTTCTTCTTTATTGTGGACTTCATTTCTGAGATGATGTGTTCTTGTAGCTCAGCAACAAATCATAGCTCTTCAAATGTTTTAGTTAACCCTAGATCTTTGGCCAACCGGTTCAGAGTTTCTAGATTGGAAACAACCACGACCACGATCATTGATTTGAAGTTGTCCTCGTACACTCATATTTGTGAAGAAACATATTAATTAGACGTTTTGAGCCTAAAAACTTGCTTGTCTGACAAGAAAGATTTGAAAAGCTTATATTTTGGGGAAAAGTGTTTTGTCCATATATATTCTCCTTGAGATTTGTTGAGATTCTTTTTACGATAGATGATCTTGAGTACTCCATTTGGAAGAATCTCACTTATGTCTCCTGTTGAATACAACTAGAACAATTCGGGGACCATAATCAAAATATTCAATTGTTCGAGATGAAATGAATCAGTACCTGGTATAATAGAGAAGCAGGTAGAGTTGGAATGGTGATACCCAACTGCACATACCTTTTTGATTATATAAGCCCGATGAGACAAGATATGAAAGAAGGTTATGGAGCATGGGATGTTGAAGGTTGCGAATATCTTTAATGGCGAAAATTTATGAATAAGAAGTTTATCAAAATGTAACATAGTAAGAGGGAGAAGAATTGGTTGCAAGTAATGCTGGTTATGGAATGAGGAAGACGAAGGGGAAGTTTGACTCTTTGTTTTTAGAAGCTCACGTATAAGGTTTTAAAGGAGTTGTATTTGGGCATAAACATGTGATGGAGCCTAATTATGTAGGAGAATTAATTAAAAATAAACATGGAATTGTATATTAGTTTTGACATATGGCAGTTTTTTAGTGGTTTATTTAGAAGCTGATGTGGACAGCCTGAGAGCTCTCAAATTCCTCCTTTTATATAATATAGATTTAATACTTCAAAATATTCTAATTTTTTAATTAAATTTGCATTGATAGATACTCGATTTATAACTGTTTTTATAGTTTATATTTAGAGATACGTAGTTACGTTGAATCAAATTCTTTTGAAAAAAGTACATGTTGCAAAAAAAAAAAAACTTGAATTCGCCTTCTATCTAACACCAATTTCACCTCGAGAAATTGATTGATCAGATCAAGATCCTCAATAAACCAGTTTCAAGATCTACACTCTACAATTTGTATTTTGCACACATCAACAAGAGAATAGAAAGAGACACAAATTTGTCAATCCATTGTTCACTTCTCTAGTTGAGAAAGCTACTCACTGGAGCTGGATCAGATCCAACAAGAATCACTATCACCATGAAACTCTCGAGCTAAAGCTCTACAAGAATGAAGAAGAAGATAATGTCGTTAGAGGCAAGAAATTGATTATGTTTTGGTTTTATAACTGAACTTAACCAGTAAACCAGAAATCATAATTAAACTAAACCAGTCAACTTAAAACAAACCAACAGATTCTAATTGGCTTAACCGGTTTAATTTGATTTAGTTGACCAATCTTGATTTTAACTCTAATGCTCTGTTTTGAGACCAACTAACTTCAACAAATCTCCACCTTGGTCTCTAACAGACTTGAGCTCTTCTAAACTCACTTCTTCTTCATCACTCTTCTTGTCAACTTCATCAACAACCTTTGACACATGATAGTAACCTCAGACCTTGAATCTTAAACCTCAAACACATGCCAAAATGGCACTCAAACTCTTCAGATTCCAAGTAAATTCAATGCATCATGGAACTTACGTACTAGAACAACCTTCGTTAAAATATCTGCAGGGTTTCTACTTGTATGAATCTTTGATACCTCAACTCCACCTTCAGCAATCACATATCTGATAAAATGATACTTCAATGCAATGTGCTTTTTGCGCTCATGAAACACACGATTCTTTGACAAACTAATTGTACTTTGAGAGTCACACCACACACAAGCTACTTCTTCTGACTTGAAACCAAAATCCTTTATTAGTCCTTGTAACCAGATAGCTTCTTTGACAGCTTCATTTAACGCCATATACTCAGTTTCAATAGTTGATAGAGCAACTACTAGCTGAAGGCTCGATCTCCAACTGACCACATTTCCCCCCATAGTAAAGATGTAGCCTGATATAGACCTTCTTCTGACCAAATCTCCAGCAAAATCTGAATCACAATATCCATGTATCTTCAAGCTTTTACTTCTTCTGTACACTATGTTCAAATCCACTGTCCATTTTATGTATCTTAACAGCCACTTGACTGCTTTCCAATGTACTTCACCTGGTTTGCTCATGAAACGACTTACCAACCCTATTGCATAAGCTAAATCTGGCCTTGAACCCACCATAGAGTACATGATATTTCCTACAATTGATGTATATGGAATTTTATTTGTATCCATTATCTCTGCCTTGTCCAAAACTGATGCTAGCTTAAAATGAGCTCCAATTGGAGTACTAACTGACTTAGCATCTTGCATTATGAAAGTTTTAACCACTTTATTCAAGTACTTAGACTGAGATAAACACATAGTTCCCTTTTCTCTGTCCCTTGTGATTTCCATGCCTAATATTCTCTTAGCTCCACCTAAGTCCTTCATTTCAAACTCCTTACACATCTGATTTTTAAGCTTTTGAATTTCTGACATCTCATGTGCTGCTAGTAACATATCATCTACATACAGAAGTAGGTAGAGATATTGACCATTCCTTAATTCTTTTGTGTACACACAGAAATCATGGTCACTTCTCTTTAGCCCTTGAGACATCATAAACTAGTCAAAATTCTTATGCCATTGCCTTGGTGACTGCTTGAGTCTATAAAGGGATTTTCTCAACAGGCACACTTTTTCTTCCTGGCCTTTGACTTCATATCCCTCAGGTTGCATCATGTACAGGTCTTCTTCTAGTTCTTCATTCAATAATGCAGTCTTCACATCCATTTGTTCCAATTCCAAATCAAGTTTTTCCACAAGTGACAACAGCATTCTTATGGACCCATGTTTCACAACATGGGATAAAAATTCTTGGTAATCAATACCCTCCCTTGGTGTGAATCCACGTGCCACCAACCTTGCCTTGAACCTAGTTGGTTCAATTCCCTATATGCTAGGTTTCACCTTAAATAGCCATCTACAACCAATAATCTTTCTGTTCTTTGGCTTGCTTACTAAATCCCAAGTGTGATTCTTTATTAGAGAGTTCATCTCTTCATCAACACCAACTTTCCATTTCACCCAATCCTTGTTGTGTTTTTCTTCTGTTAAGCTCTTGGGTTCTTCTGTATTTATTTGTTTTGACATGGCCAATGCAAAAGATATATGTGCATAGTCATTGAACCTAGCTGGTGGAGCAATCTGTCTCCTTGTTCTGTCTCTAGCTAGCTGGTAGTTGGCTAAACTTTGATTACCCTGAGTATCCACTTCTTCTTGTGGCTCAGTTGTATCTTGTTCAAGAAACTCTTCCTCATTAGCTCCACCTTGACCATTTTCCTCCTGGTGTTGATGGTATGAGTTTCTTTCTGGCATAGGTTGTGGATATTCCACCTGAGTCCCACCATGTTCTGATGAGCTAGTGTTTGTACCATCTTTAGGTGCCTGTATTATGTCTTATACACCACTTCCTCCTGAAACTTAACATTTCTACTTATAATGATTTTGTCTTCATCTTGCAACCAGATTTTGTATCCTTTTACACTTGTGGGATATCCAATGAACACCCCTTTCACAGCCCTTGGATTTAACTTTCCTTGGTCTCTGTGAACATACACCATAGAACCAAACCTCCTAAGGTGCTTGTATCCATGTTGTTTGTTTAGCCATATCAGCTCTGGAACCTTGTGCTGAATTGTTGCTGCAAGAGATCTATTTATAAAATATACAACTGTTGAAGCTGATTCTGACCAAAATACCTGATCCAGTCCTGATTCATCTAGCAGACATCTGACCTTCTCCATTATGGTACGATTCATCCTTTCAGCCACTCCGTTTTGCTGAGGAGTATAAGTACATGTCATGTGCCTGGTTATGCCTTGCTTTCTACAAAACTCATCAAACATATTATTGCAAAACTCTAAACCATTATCAGTCCTCAAGAATTTTACTTTCTTATCACTTTGTTTTTTTACCAGAGACTTCCAATCAGATAATTTTGAAAATGTTTCATCTTTGGATTTGAGGAAATGAATCCAAACCTTTCTACTATGATCATCAATGATACTCATGAAGTATTGACTACCTGACATAGATGGTTTAACACTTGGGGCACCCCATATATCAGCATGTACATACTCTAATACATGATTGGTTTGATGTTTACCAACACCAAAGCTTACCTTCTTGGCTTTACCTACAACACAATGTTTACAAAACATATTTTTACCAATGTCTTTCTTTGTGAGTATACCATTTTTAACCAGTATTTCCAGGTTCATATAGCTAGTCTGAGCTAGCCTACTATGTCACAAAGACAATGGTTGGTCTCTGACATCATATATGCATAATTCATCAGTAATAGTCTCACCATCAAGAATGTATAAACCGCTTACCAAATTACCTCTTAGAGATTCCTTGCCATTCTTGTGAAAAATGATCTTACCATGACCACCAGTATGCTCAAAACCAAGTGTATCCAGAGTACATGTAGAAATAAGATTTCTTCTTAGATTAGGAACAAATATTACATTGTGCATTACCTTTACAGGACCTCCATGAATATCTAGCCTTATAGATCCAGTTCCAAGAGTTTCCACTGTGTGAAAAATTCCAAGCAATATTTGATTTGGCTCCTTATCTGCAAAATCATAAAACCAGTCACGTCTTGATGTCATATGATAAGTACAACCTGAATCTATAACCCAATTATCCTTGTATTGATCTCCAGCTGCTGTTAAAGCATCTGCTGGTTCAATCTTTTCTTCTGTTACTGCAACTTCTCCATCACTTTCAGCTTCCATCTTGTTCTTTCTTGAGTAACAGTCCTTCTTCATATGTCCTTCTTTCTTGCAGTACCAGCACACCAGCTTGGTCTTTCCTTTAGATTTACTCCTCTTCCTTTCTTTGGAGTCTTTTGACTCTCTATTGCCTTGTCTACCACGGTCTGTAGTATAAAGAGCAGTTGCAAGAGATTTGTCTAGCTTTCCTAGCTCTGCAATCTCCCTTTCTCTTGACCTTGCCGCTGATACAACTTCTTCAAATGTCAAAGAAATCTTCCCATACTTGAGTGTGTGCTTCAACTGATCAAAACTTGTTGGAAGTAAGCTCAGAAACAGAATTGCCTGAATTTCATCAGACACAAACACATTCAAACTACTCATTGCTGCCACAGTCTTGAGAAAGTTATCAACATTGACATCTACACTCTTTTTTGATTCTGACTTGAAGGTGTAGAATTGTAGTTGCACAAAGATTATGTTTGGTAGAGTCTTTGACATGTACAACATATCAAGAGTAGACCGCATTGATGCAACAGTCTCACAATGCTTGATCTTTCTCAAGACAGTGTCTCCTACATTTGGTATGATCATACTCTTGGCTCTTTCATCTTTCTCAAGTTTGGCATCATCTTGAATGAACTTAGTTATTGTAGGAGAATCTTAATCTCCTTCTTCATCCAGATTCTCTACTCCATCTTTGTCTTTCTCTTTATTTGCAGGTTCTTTAACTTCGATTGTGAAATCATCACTGAGAACAACTCCTTTCAAACCTTGAATACCGAAATGTGCCATCATCCGTATCTTCCAAAGTGAGAAATCACCGGAGCCATCGAAACGTTCTACCTTTGTTCTTGTTACCGTCGTTGATGCTATTTGAGATCTTCAACCTCAATGGCTCTGATACCAATTGTTGCAAAACAAACTTGAATTCACCTTCTATCTAACACCAATTTCACCTCGAGAACTTGATTGATCATATCAAGATCCTCAATAAACCAGTTTCAAGATCTACACTCTACGATTTGTATTTTACACACAAGAACAAGAGAAAAGAAAGAGACATAGATTTGTTAACCCAATGTTCACTTCTCTAGTTGAGAAAGTTACTCACTGGAGCTGGATCAGATTCAACAAGAATTACTATCACCATAAAACTCTCGAACTACAGCTCTACAAGAATGAAGAAGAAGATAATGCCGTTAAAGGCAAGAAACTGATTCTGTTTTAGTTTTATAACTGAACCAAACTAGTAAACCAGAAATCAGAATTAAACTAAACCAGTCAACTTAAAACAAACCAACAGATTCTAATTGGCTTAACCAGTTTAATTTGATTTAATTGATCAATCCTGATTTTGACTCTAATGCTCTATTTTAAGACCAACTAACTTCAACAGTAAAAATGTAAATTTTTAACTATATGACCAAAATCATTTCCCCACAAAATATCATTATTAGATTGAGTACAAAAATTTAACATAAGTTTTATGAATAATACAATTGTGAGTTAACATTCAGAAATAGATTAGAGACATATTGAACTTTCATATAATAGATTAGAGACTTGTTTGAACATAAAAATCTCTAGATTTTGCATATACACTATAAAAAGATTTCTTATAATGTTATCAAATGTATTGATTAAATCAATCTATAACATGTTCCATGCAATTCAAAGAAATAAATCTATTTTAAAATTAGAAGTGATCCCATAAATTTGTTACTAGAAAGTTTTCTTATAGTGTTTATTATTTACAACTTGCAAATAAATAGAAGTCATACTATATCAGAAGTAGTTAGTAAGTCGTAGAGTGTGATGAAGAGATTCATCTGTTTCACACTGAAAATTGTATCCCATATTTTTGCTTTTAGGAAGTTTTCTTATGATTTTTGTTATTTACATCTTGTAAAGAAACATATATAAGTCATAAAATATCAAACTAGGAAGTTGTAGAGTACATGTTTACGCGTTTTATTAAATTTTAAGACATAAATCTATTTAAAAATTATAATTATGTTTCATATTTTTTGCTATTTAGAGAGATTTCTTATAATTAATGGTGTTTTTTTCCAGTGTTTATTATTATTATTATTTACAACTTGCAAAGACATAGAAGGCATATAATATGAAACTAGTAATTAAGTTGTAGAGTACCTTTTATAGTAAAATTCACTTCAAAATATTTACTCGTTTTTACAAAAAGTGCAATGTACTAGTTCAAGGGGTGTGAAGACACTTTCTATATCTTCAAAGTTTGTTACAATTTTTCTATTTCTTTAAAAGATGCAATGCACTAACAACAACAAAAAAAACATTTGTGGTGTCTTGAAGCTATACATATTTTTCTCAATCACTTATATATATCTCAATCTCCAATCTTAAAACCTTTCACACCGTAGAAAAAGATTATCTTAATCTGTTCCATAGTTTTACCAGAACAATTGAGTAATTTTACAATGGCAAACCAATGGACTTCTGGTCTTTGTAGCTGCATGGAAGATGGCAACTCTGGTTAGGATTTTTTTTCCAGTAATTAAAAAGTTCTCGACTTGTCAGTAAATCTCTGTATATATCTTCAATTTATTACGATTTAATAATTTTTATCTCACAATTGATTTGTGGTTGGATAAGTTTGCCTCACATGTTTTTGCCCATGCGTCACTTTTGGACGGATCGCAGATATTGCCGACGAAGGAACCACCGGTAAGTCATGCACATGTCCGATCCAGGACATAAGTCACATCAGTTCAGGCTTAGGATCCAACGTTAATTAGAAAAAAATTTGGGCATAAGTCATGTTTCTAGGATCCAGGGCATAAGTCATGTTTCTAGGATCCAATTTTTTTATATAAAAAAAAAATTATACTACAAAGAGTACATATATTTTTTATTATGGTATCCTAAATTTTTGGACCAGGCTATATATATGTGTTAACGTGTATGGATAATAATGGATGTTATAGGTTGTGGGAGATGTGGAATATTTTATGGACTGATATGTTTTGTGGTGGCGTTGCCATGCTTGTTCTCATGCACGTACCGGACCAAGATCCGAAGCAAGTTTGGGTTGCCAGAGACACCAGCTTCGGATTGCGTCACTCACTGCTTTTTTGAATATTGTGCTCTTTGTCAAGAATACCGTGAACTCCAAAATCGTGGCCTTGACCCTTCTATTGGTATATCCACTCTTAATTACTCTATATCAACCTATTTTCTTCTTTTATTTATCGTATTTTTAGTTAATTTTCTGAAGTTAGCATATCAATTTTTCATGGAGAATTAAGACCCGTTGAAGAAGAAAGTCAATACAAACTTTTTATACGTTTTGAAAGAAGGAGAAAAATAAAAATACTTCTTTGATCTCTCTGATGAGGAATGATTGTTTATTGGTAATTTAACTAAGTTTTTGATTTATTTGGTGTGATAGGATGGAATGGGAATATGCAACGGACGATGGCTCCTCCTATGAGTCAACACATGTTCGGTTGATTTTAAAGTTATATATGTTTTGCAATATGATTTTTATTATATAAGTGGATTCATTCCAGTTACTTTGGGTATACATATTAAATAATAAAAAATTATGATTGGTATAAACAACGAATCAGAAGTAATTGTGTATCTCTGCCAAATGTCAAAAGATTCCACCACTTTTTTTTTTTCCCTTCAACATGAAATTATACAATAGAGGATTTAATACGAGCTTTCACGATAAGAAAAGATGGAAAGATTTTGAGTAATAGGAAGAATGTGGCCAATGAATGTGAGTTTTGGTTGTAATGTCATAATTTTGTGTTCAAAGGGCAACTTTTTGCTTGTTGTAAAGTTTGTATTAGAGGACCCAACAGAAAATTGAACAAAACTGCTCTTTCCGAGCTAAACATTTCATAGCCTATAAAAAATTAAGGAGCTTCAAATATAGGGATAATAGCTCACTTCAAATCTCCGGAGGCCCATAATATCCATTGATCCATTTTGTAACTGAAGAATCCATCCAAGATAAGTTTTTCACTTTTCCAAGAACCATATACAAAACAGAAAATGGAGTACTCCATGATCCTATTTCTATCATTCTTACCAATTGTAGGTATAATAGGTTCATCCATTCGAGGATCATCATTTTTTGTGTCATTTCGTGGCTTCCTTAAAGCATCTACATTGGTAGATATCTTTATGGGTATTTTTAAAAAAAAATTAATAATATTTTTTACCAAGCATACTCATTTAGAACCTCCAATCTCACTTAATTAAATTTATTCTTCATTGGTAGAACTTCACTATTGGGTTCTTAAAACAATAAGTTAAAAACAAAAGAGATTGTTCATTATAATCCACTTGTGCATTAGAAAGAAGTGATTTGGTTAACCGTTGGTGCACAAACAACAGAGGAAATTGTTCCAAATTCAAAGAAAATGTACCTCACTATCTAGAAGTAAGTTAAACCTACATGTATCATTTATCTCTAAACATTGTTTATGCAATGACATGGAGATTGTTCCAAATTCAAAGAAAATGTACCTCACTACTATTTCTTGCCTTAAGCAATCTTTCATCTTCCTCATAGATTAGATAAGGAGCTTATGATGCATTCCTTGAAAGTAGCTTCTTTCACCCTTTAAGACGTAGTATTCCCAACCTCGAACGTCTATCTTGAGAAGAAGAATATGTTGAGAAGGCGAGATTAGTTCATCAAGAGGTATTGATTTCACTTGAACTGCTATTTCTTTGTTGGATTTGAATGCTAGTCTTGCACCTACCTCTGATATCGCATCGTTTTCAAGCCTCCCAACTAATTGTTATAACAACGAAATTCAACAATTAGCAAGACCCAATACACAAGATGTTTCGCCTACCTATGCATATGTATAACTTTTTGACATAATTTGTTATATAGTTTGGCTTCCAGTAAAGTGAATCCTAACGTAAGAGTTAATTAAGACAAAAATATAGACATAACAAGACCAGTTCCACAAACTACTCACATTGGATCTCACTATTCAGACAAAAATAGAGATATAACATTTACAAGACCATTACTAATTTCACTGGCATGTTAAAGTTAACTTCAAAGACTATTGGCGAGTAAAGATAGCTATTACTAATTTCAATTATAGGATGAATCATACACTTTGGACTTTAGCTGTTCAACATCCAAATCTCAACAATGTCACTCAAGTTTTCAGCTTTGATTATAAACATGTACTCTAATCTAATCTAGAACCAAGGCAGAGCAATTCCATTCACTTGTCCTCATCTTCGCTGTAGTTGACACAAAGATTGATGTTCCATTAGTATCTTCTTGGAAATTATGAGAATAAAAGAAATTTGAAGGGGAGATTTACAACACTCACCTCTATTAGGCTTCTTATTCGTTATCTCTTCATCTATCCTCGCCTCATCATCTACGATGATTACACCGTTGGCTCACCGGATTTTACATCTTCTCGCCCTTTCAATAATCTTTGGAAGTGGAATTTCCCTTTCAATCGCCATAGCGAAAATGTTTTAGGTTTTCTTAAGTTTTGAGAGAGAGAGAGAGAGAGAGAGAGAGAGAGAGAGAGAGAGAGAGAGAGAG
>OVBE01013451.1:0-12704 GCA_900406425.1 Iberis pinnata
TGAGATGGAACGTTTCTGCAGGAAAGATTCAAAGGGTAATATAATCTTGTCGCGGACAGTTGCTTCTAGGACGCAAGTAGTGTCGGAGTCTATAGTGCATAAGAGTCGATGATTCAAGTCCTGAACAAGAAAGCTTGCTTCAAAAGGGATGTTTGGGAGATTCAGTGTGAAGATGGAAGAAGGNGGACTTTGTAAATGAAGACTCAGGTTAATAGTGTACACATACATATGGGATTTAACTTTGTAAATACTACATGTGAATGAATCTCTATAGTTGAAGCTTTGTTGTTCTGTCTCAACATGTAACTTTAAATAGTTAAAGCGGAAAAAATTATTTATGAATAACTAGATTAGTTCCCGCGTGATACGCGGGTAAATGTAAAATATTTAAATTTAAAAATGATAACCCAAGTGATTATAAGTTCTAATCGACATTAAAGTCAAAGTTTAGTTATTATTAGATTTTTTGTAAATTATAATTATAAATATCCATAATTATCGATTATCAACTTATGAGAAATAATTATCGATTATCAAAATTATGAGAACTAATTATCGAGATATTTTTTATACAATGTATGTTTTTGTTATTTTAATTTTATAATGTTAATATTTTTTCTGTAGTTTCCATTTAAAATAATAATACTCATTTCCTTTTTGTTATTCTATTATTTTTAAAAAATAAAAAACTAACAATAAGAAAGTTTCCATTATTTTAAATATTACATTGACACATGTCATGATTTTAATTAACAATGACACGTGTTACAATCTTATTAATTATAATTTTACTTATGTGTCGCACTCACGTTAAACGCGTTCCGGTTTATATAATAAGATTATAACCTTTTGAATAGAATCAAACGCCTGTGATCATAATATCCTAGATTACAATGGGTAGGTATGGGCATTTTACCCGAACCGAAACCGAACCGAAAACCTCGAAACCGGAACTGAACCGAAACTTTCAAGTAACCCGAATGAGTTTTATAAATATTTAGTATGGGTATCCGAACTGAACCAAACTCGAACCAAAACCCGAATGGGTACCCAAAAATCAGAATATATTTATAGATATAAGTAATTTTATTGGGTAATTCGGGTATCTGGTTGTATTTCGAGATTTTTTTGTTTGGGTAATTCGGGTTTTAGTTGGGTTTTGGACCCAAATACCCAAATTATTCATGTTACCCGAAAAATACAAACCCTAAAACCCAAAATTCATGACAAAAAATTTGAAATTACCCGAAAATCCGAAAAAAAAAATAATTTGGTTCCATATCGGGTTTTGGTAAGAAAACAAAACATGACCCAAACCCGAATAGGCCCGACCCGAACCCGAACTGGAATCTATTTGGGACCTATGTAGTCGGACCCGAAAAACCCAAAATCCGAATTATTCGAACCGAACCCGAACCGAAACACAAATGCCCACCCCTGTCAACGGGGGACAATTTGATAAATACACTAGCTTTTATACAATACTAATTTCTCTTCCCGCGCGATGCGCGGATTATTATTTTTTGATATTATCCCAAATTATTTATTATATATAATTTTAGATATATTTTTTGGAATAGTTATTTTTGGTACATTAATATGTTTTAAAAGTCATTTCTCTATTTTTCATAGTTTTTAAAAAGAATTTGTTGATCATTTGTAATTCTTTGATCATTTAATTATTTTTGGTTGTTCTTTTAGTTAGCTTCTTTTGTAGTTCAATAATAATACTATGTTTTTAGTTTTGGATATTATTTATCATTTTATCACCATGTTTATTTTGTGGTACATTTCAGTCCTTTGTGTTCTTTTTTTTCTTTTCAATGATATTTTTAAAATTAACAATGACTAAATTTTTTTATATGCATATTTTGATACTAATTATAATTTTCTACTTTATTTTCTCTTTTATTTAATTATTATTTTTATTATAATTTTTTCAAAATATTACATTGGTTTCGCGCATATTACATCTATATATGGTGTGATTAGTTCAAAACTGTATAGAGAAAAAAATCAAAATATAGAAATTGACTGAATAAATTTTACTTCAAAATTAGTGTTAATATTATTATAGATACTTATCCAACTTTGATACAACACTATAAACGTTTAAAAAGTGTGTGCGATACTTCAAATACTTGCAGAATATACAAAAAGAAATAAGAACAAACACCCATAAATACTCCCAAAAATAATATTCTATACAGTAAATTTAAATTTTCTAGACGAATAACCAGATTCACTATTCTACACAAAAAATCAATTTTTTAGGATTCCAAATTTTTGTGTCGTTCAAGGAATTCGGACAGGAAAATAAATATGTTGGCGAAAAGTAAAAGAGGAGCGATATAGTTTTTATGGTAATTGTTCTTTATCTGGTTTATTGGAAAACACATAAATGATTGTATGCTAATCTCCAGTAGGGAGTTGTGGTGGGGAAAAAACTCATTATTCTGCAAGCAGTAGGTGATTCAGATATTAAAAAAAGTGGAAAATTATTTTGGCGGAGAACCCATAAGTACTGCTTCCATAAGGTGCAAATTATGGCCATAAACTCCATTTTAAAAGCTTGAAGTTGTAAAACATCCGAAAAAGAAAAATATATTGAATATAAATAAAAAAAGATAAAAAGAAGTATTAATTGAGATATAAAAGATTGGTAGGATACTGAACCATGATAATATGGTGGTGTAGGAAAAGAATCGAATGGAGTTGCTAGGTTGACTTTTTATATGTTTTCATGATAAATGAGATTCATTCCACGATTCTTAGTGCTCTCGAGGAAAAACTCTAAGCAGAAGACATGTAATGTTTGTGACTTCTTATTTTGGTTTCTCCTATAAATGATTTCATGTTTTTCATCTCTTTCATTTTTTTCCATATTTTGCACCTTTAGAGTTTAATCTTCCCCAAGTTTAATTTTTCTATCTTTGTTATCCAAATGAAAATTGCTCTTCTTACGAAGAGGTTGATTCTTTTAGTTCATGTTTCATTGTTGTATTGGTCTCTGGAAAGGCAAAACATGTTATTCTAACAAAAAATTTCCTAACATGTTTTAGAATTAGTACAATAGATATACATACGGGTTCATACATATTACATTCCATCATTTAAAAAAAATAATTAAAGTCACATGTAACCTAGGTAACAAACACAAGTTTCTGAATGTTTTGTTCAATTCTACGTTAAGTAAAATAAACCGAAGCATCAAATCCAATGCTTTTATATTCTACTTCATCATCAATCATAGTGTTACTTCTTTTTCTCTTGGACTAACATTTTTAGATGTAAGAACCTAATTAAACCATTTATCGCGCTTGTTCATTTTATCACCCTTTACAATTACTGGGATTTCAAATCATGATCTGACATAGACAAGTGACAAAGAAATGGTACGTACTATCGTTTCGAAGACCAGAAACACAATAACTTAATTCTCACATTAGGGTAACATATGGACGCAAGACTTATTTCATGGTGATAATAATATAAGAACGAAGTCATATTCCTAGATGTAATTGAAAAAATATTGATTATACCTGAAACTTAAGACGTATCTCTTATATCTCTAACTTTTGGAGCTTCAATAAAGCATCATAAGTGAAGATCTTAAGCATATGAACACTGTTATATTTTACTTGAATAAGAGTAATATATCCTCTCCAAGGAACCAACAGAAGACAAAAGTTTCAATGCTTTTAAAATAACATGCATAGCTCATTCACTTGAGCACAGTTGGTGATGCGCATTGAATAATGTAACTTTCACAAGAAATATTTAAAAGCCATAGTGAAAATCATCACTCACCAAGACTGAGACACGGCCAACATCTGAAGAAGCATTTTCTTTTCTTCTGCTCTTAATCATGTATTCCACCAGAGAGAATAGAACAAAATAATCATTTAAAATAGTATTAAAAAGGAAAGAAATTTTGTAAATCAATAGAAATCAAAAACCCAGAAGAAAGTGATTGGATACCGAAAGAGAAGATCTGTTTCCCGGTGATAATTCAGGCGTCGGCGGCCTCACCCTGGTACATTTTTGAAACACTAACAAAAATATGTTAGGATCTTTGAATCTGATGCAGAGACATGGGAAAACCCATAGATTAAAATCCTAGCCCGCTAAAATCATTTTCTACTTTTCGAGAATGAAAATCCCTTAGACTAAAAACACAGAAGCTAAAATCATAATCTAAAGAAACTCTTAATCCATTAGAAAAGATGAATAACAAACAAAAAGAGATTTATATGCTTACATAGATAACGAAAGGAAGATGAATAATCTGCTAGGTTACAAAAAAAAGAGGGGAAAACGAAAGATCTCAATTAAAGAGATAATAAGCGAAACATATCTACGTGGAATATTAGTGAGGTGGCAATTTTTTATTGGAGACCAATTAGTATTACGTGGATAGCCTCAAAATGCTTGAACATGTACTTTTATATAGTATATATTTGTAAAATACACCTAGTTTCATACTATTGTTTATTTAATTATAATTTAAATAAATATAATAATAATTCGTACTAAAGTAAAAAACTATAACTAATTTTTACTTGCTAACTTTTATTTTTTAATAATTATAGATTATAAAATATTAATTATTATTATTTTTAAAATATATTTTTTATTATTAATTTTTATATAGTCGATTTATTGAACTAGTTAACTTATTTTTTATATTTGTCTTTTTATTAGCTTTGTTGGCTTTGATTTAATTTTCACAGTAAAATAATATTTTGGTGATTTTTGATGAAGTTGATTAATTGAATTGTGAGATTTTTTTAATTGTTGATCGATTTATTGTTTTTATTTAAGTTAATTTATTTTTTAACAGTGGAATTATTTATTGGTTTATTGATATTTGTAAACTTAATTTATTATAATGTTAACTTAAGAAAATTTATATGTGCGTCAATTTATTTTTAGATTTTACAAACTTATTATCTTTAGTAAACTTATATCAGATAATATAAATTTTTTATTCAGTTGATATTTTGAACTATCAATTTTTTTTATCGATAAATTTGATTTTTACTTATATCAACTTATTTTTGTTGGTTGATTTTTTTCAAAATCAACTTAAAACAATATTGTTTATTTAGTGCATTACGTTATTAGCTTATATTCTAATTCTGTCAATCTATTAATATATATTAGCGAACGGAATAGAAGACAGCATTGGCGAATCATCTCTTACAGTGTTTTTCATCCGCTCCCAAGTCCATTGCATCGTTATTGAATCGTTACTGATCGTATAGCTAGTCTTAGCTATACTTTGGAGTCTCAATTATACAATTTAGCCAACCGTTGGTGCACCTTCTATGACTAACCTTAGCCTTCTCCACCTTTTACCGGCATTTTTCTCATCTTGTGTCTCTGTTGAGCATGAGATATGTACTTTTTTCCTGATTCTAGTTTTGTCTCACTAATTTTTTTTTTTTTTTGTTAAAGGTTTTTCTATTAAAAAAGCATATTAGTAGTTACAAATATAGCCCAATACATTAACAGCCCAAAGCTAAAAAACAACAACCAAATCCAATCTAAAACCCAATTCCGGATTTGGCTTACTAGAGCCCAAAAGGCCTAGGACTCTAGAAACCCTAACAACAAAAGGAAACCCTAGAAGTTGCCGCCGCCGCCGACATAGCTGCGAATTCCACCGGGACAGGATCCCCTGTGGCCCGACGGCGGCTCCGAAGCATAAACGACACGGGACCGTCGCGTATACCCACTGACACGACGATTGGAGAGGAGGGGAAGGCTGGTCGGTTGCCACAACCGATTTTGGGAAAGCGGAGTAGTTTTCTGATGGGTAGGGAAGGACCAAGCTTCCGACGGCAATGAGAAGACCCGCAACTTTCCAGCGACGATTCCCCACGCCTTCGGAAAGAAAACAAGACCACCACCACCGTTTTTCACCAGATCTGACCCATCTCGAAGTTCTGTCTCCTTTGCTGTGCTGATCCCCATGCGTGACTCGCCGCGAGCTAGTCGGCCGAATTAACTCCACCAAAAAGCTTTTTCTCACCGTACTAAATTTTCTAGAATTATGTTTTAACGAAATAATTTCATACTTTCCACATGTAGCAACACATGGACCAACTCTATATTTAGCTTTTATTTATTAGTTACTCGAATGTAACTCATACTTTAATATTTTTATTTATCAATTAATTTAATATTTCATTAAAAAAGCAAATGATAGATTATAAAATTTTGTTATCTAGAAAACAAGATTTATAATTATAAAAACTTATCCGCAAATTTTTTTTAAAACATTATATAATATTTAATCGAAACAGTTTGTCGAAAAAAAATAAAATAAAGAGTGTTAAAAGACGTTAAAAAAAAGAGTAAAAAGCTAATCATATTAGGCTACGCTCTCTTCTCTCTCCTCAAACCGTTTCGTAGACTTCGTGTCTCTCTCTCCTGTTTCCATCGGATAACTGCCGGCGGTTTCGCCGGTTTCTTTCTGCGTCCTTGTAACCGCCGGTCGGTTTCCATCCTAATTCCCGAACTTCTCTATTTAAGGTCTGCAGTTTCTTCTGGGCTCTTTTTTCGTAAAATCATGCCCGACAAGTTTGTTCACAAACTGCAAAATTTAGCAATTGGTTTGGAAGATGATGCTGTGCACATCTCCTTCGATGACTGTAACCAGGCGCGGGCGATGACACAACATTCGCTCGTGGTGATGCCGTCCAATCTCCGAAAGCAAAACATTCGGGCGATGCTTGTTGCCCTTCCTCGGATTTGGGGGGTCGGTGATTTTGTCTCTGGCCGAATAATTGATAATGCCAGATTGAAATTCCTCTTCCCAAGTGAGGAATCGATTAATGGCGTCATACGGCGAGGCCCCTGGGCTTTCAATGACTGGATGCTTTCTTCCCACATATGGCGCCCGACAATTACCGATGATGAACTGAAGACGTTGGCGTTTTGGGTCCAAATCTCTGGTATCCCGATGCAATTCCTTACCGTCGAAATGGTGGTTCGTGTGGGCCAAAGTCTCGGCCGTTACGTGGCTACCGATTTCACTAATGGAAATCCAGCCACTAGTGTTGTACGGGTGAAGTTGCTCTGCACTTTGGATGAACCTCTGAAATTTCAACGCTTGTTTTACTTTGGTGCTGATGCGGTTGTGTTGAAATTGACTTATGAGAAATTGAAAAATTTCTGCTACTCTTGTGGTTCCTTATGCCATGATCAATCCGAGTGCTCTTCTGTTGATGATGATACTCTGGCTCCTCCTGATGATGATGACCCGGCGAATGATGACGATGATGATCCGGAGGAGGATTTACCTTATGTTCCAGCCATAACAGCCGGTGGTGACGATGGCAATAACCCTTCGGCACCGGATACAACTCCAACATCAAGCCCTCCTACGGCCAATAAAAAGCGGCGCCTTGATACTTCCCCACCTCGTGACAGCCCAATCTCTCATCATGAATCAACTTCAAGTGGCGGGAAATCATGTGTTCGTCTCGTTATGGATGATGAAGATCGTGAGGGTCCTCATTTCATGTTACGTAAGCGCCGTCGAATCACTGATGTGTGGTAGTTGGTATTGGGCTACAAATGTGATGGATGCTGCTCCGTCGAATTCGCAATTTGGTGTGCCGGAGGATCACAAATCTCCTACTGACAAGGGTGCGGTGGACCCAAATCCACCGGAGTCGCCATGAATACGGCCTTTTGGAACTGCCGTGGTTTGAAAGAGTCCACGATAGTTCCACGCCTCAAAAGGATAACAAAACGTTATTCTTTGGACATACTCTTTTTGGTGGAGATAAAGAACCAAGATGATGTTGTACGCGACTTGGCATCACGCCTTAATTTCGATTCGGTTCAATGTGTATCACCTGTAGGACGGGGGGGGGGGGGGGNAATGTAAGGGTTTTGGTGATCTCTATGGATGCTAGATTGATCGATTGTAATGTCTCTATTAATGGAAATTCATTTTACTATTCTTTTTTCTATGGCCATCCCAATCGCCAACACCGCCATTTATTATAGGAAAGATTACAACGAATTTCTATAACAAGAAATGGTCCATGGTTGCTGAATGGCGATTTTAATGAGATTTTGGCGCCAAACGAAACCCAAGATGGGCGGCCTCGTGAACCATGGTCACTCGTCGATTTCCGTAATATGGTTCAGACTTGCGGTTTGTCAGATTTACCTTACAACGGTAATAATATGACATGGGTGGGAAAACGTCACTCATACACTGTTCAGAGTTGGATTGATCGTGTGTTCTGTAATAAGGAATGGTTGGCACTTTATCCAGCTTCTGAAACCACTTGTCTAGATTTGGTAGAATCCGACCATCGACCAGCTATTATTAGTATACGTACGACCATCGAGCCTGGCTTCAAACGTTTCCGTTATGATGGCCGTTGTGAAAGTAAAGATGGGTTCCGGGAATCTATTTTACGGGGTTGGAGCTCTGTTTCTTGGCCGTTGTCAGTTATGACTCGCGTTAGTAGTTGCCGTCAGTCAATTTCCTCTTGGCGGTCGTCTAATAACCAGAACTCACAGGCACATTTCACTGCTCTTCGTGCCAAGATAGATTGTGCTTTACGCGATCCTTCGACCATTTCGGCACATGTCACACAATTACGCTTTCGACTTTCGGACGCGTATCGTCGGGAAGAGGAATTTTGGCATCTCAAGAGTCGTAATACTTGGTTAAAAACAGGGGATAGAAACACCAAGTTTTTTCATGCCATTACACGTAATCGCCGTGCTAAAAATCGCCTTCTAATTTTACACGATGATGCGGGTGACCCGATTCGTGGACATCGTAATCTAGGCATCCTGGCAGAATCTTACTTTAAGTCTCTGTTTACGAGTACAAGACATAATAATATACGTCAGATTACGGATACGTTAGATTGTGTGGTAACATCGTCTATGAACAATGATTTGACCTCCCCGGTTACCGATTCCGAGATTAAAGAAGCTCTATTTTCTATAGGCTCAACTAAAGCCCCAGGACCATATGGTTTCACAACACGATTTTATCAAGAGCATTGGGATATTGTGGGTGCGGATATTATCTCTGAAGTTAAGGCTTTTTTCCAAACAAACAAACTACCATCACAATGGAATCATACAGACATTTGTCTTATCCCTAAGTTAGACTCGCCAATAACAATGAAGGAACTACATCCGATTAGTCTCTGCAATGTCCTTCATAAGATCATTTCCAAAATCCTCGTGAATAGTTTGAAGAAACATTTACCGAACCTGGTTTCCGAGGCTCAAGCTGCTTTTATTTCGGGCCGATCGATAACTGATAATGTCCTGTTAGCTCATGAGCTTTTTCATGCTCTGCGAGCCAATTGTACAATATCATCAAATTTTATGGGGGTTAAAACGGATATGAGCAAGGCTTATGATCGGGTGGAATGGAATTTCTTGTACGAGGTCATGCGTCGTAAAGGTTTTTCGAGTGTATGGATTTCATGGATCATGGAGTGCGTATCAACGGTTTAGTTTCTCAGTGCTTATCAATGGGAGTCCTTTCGGGAAGTTTCATCCGGAACGTGGTCTACGACAAGGGGATCCCTTATCTCCTTATCTGTTTATTCTTTGCGTTGATGTCCTTAGTTCACTACTTACAAAGGCTTTGGATATGCGGAAAATTATAGGGATCAAAATTTGCCGCCAGGCCCCAGCTATATCCCACTTGTTCTTCGCCGATGACTCTCTTTTCTTTCTTAAGGCTGATATCGCGAACGCCGTGGCTCTTAAGGACATTTTTGATGCTTATGAAGTAGCGTCGGGTCAACTTTGTAATTATGACAAATCTACAATTTGTTTTGGATCGAAGGTTTTCGGTCATACTCAACTGAGTATTCAGCAACTCCTTGGTATTCATGAGGTGGGTGGGCTAGGGCGATATCTCGGTCTGCCTGAACAGTTCGGTCGTAAGAAAGCCGAATTGTTCACTTACATTGTTGACAAAGTGAAACAACGAGTTTCGGGTTGGCAGTGTCGTTATCTCAGTCCTGCCGGACGTGAAACACTCCTAAAAAGTGTTGCCTTGGCGATGCCGGTCTATACGATGAATTGTTTCCAACTCCCCTCAAGTATTTGTTCAGACCTAGATTCGATCATGTCAAAATTTTGGTGGGGTTCAACGGATAATCATCGTCGAATGACTTGGGTATCGTGGAAGAAGCTACAATATCCAAAATTATTGGGCGGTTTAAACTTTAGGAATATACGTCTCTTCAATCAAGCCCTTTTGGGCAGCCAGGCTTGGAAAATTTTAAACCGGCCGTACAGTTTGTTATCCAGGGTCCTTAAGGCACGGTATTTTAAATACGACAGTTTTCTCAATGCCAAGATTGGTAAATCTTCATCATATGGTTGGCGCTCTATATGTTATAGGAGGGAATTGTTAACAAAAGGCCTACGCGGAGATGTTGGAAATGGAGAATCCATTCAGATTGGGTATGAGCCGTGGTTACCAACAAATCCTCCAAGGCCTGCGAAAACTTTGGCCCCGGCGAGTCGTTGTTTACCCGTCACGTCATTCTTTGATGCCACCACTCGCACTTGGGATGACGAAGCTTTGTTCACCCATGTCTATCCTTTGGATCATGACATCATTCGTCGTATTTATATTCCATCTATTCCGGTCCCGGATCGGTACGTTTGGCATTATACTCCTCACGGCAACTACACAGCACGATGAGGCTATCGGTTAGCATTGCAACAGCTCTCCCGGATTGATAGTGAAACACCACCTCTCTGTGGCGACGAATCTTTGGCAACACATCTGTGGTGCTTGCCCATACCGCCCAAACTCAAGCATTTTATATGGCGAATCACATCACAAATCCTACCAACATTTACGAATTTGTTTCATCGCCATGTAAGCCACCATCAGTCATTACACGATGAATCCAATGGCCATATTTTTCTCACGTGCCCGTACGCGCGGCAAGTGTGGCGTTATCTCGGTATCAATATGGATTCGTTTTTTGCTCCCTCGGATTCATTCAATATGGGTATGAATAAGCTTGTTGCTTCGTGCCTTAAGTTGGACACAACCACACAACCAATGCTGCTTTGTTTCTGGGCGTTGTGGCATTTATGGAAGTCACGTAATGCTCTTGTTTTCTCACAAACAACAATTGCGGTACCAGATCTTTGTGCGCGTATAACTCGGGATTACTCAAGAATGGATTGGTGTGGTTATCTCATCCGCAAACATTCCCACTCCAACTACTACTTCTTTCTCTACATTTCTTCGTTCAACCTCGACTTTAACTTGGACTCCTCCACCTCGTTCTTGGGTTAAATGAAATTTCAGTGCCGTACATCGTCATGGTGCAAATCCATCCGGCCTCGGTTGGCTAGTCCGCGATGATCGGGGAAGTTTGTTGTATTATGAGTATTGCCGTTATGCGGGACGTCATAATCTTGAGGAAGCCCATTTTACATCTCTTCTATGGGCCTTACAGTGTGTAAGTGATTTAGGGTACACACATGTCATCTTTGAGGGGGACAATGCTCCATTGATCTCTATTGTCCAATCACCCCAACCGCATCATAAGCTCGATCATTATCTACGCTCTTTCAGATCCTCATTAAGCAGATTTCCCGGTTGCCATTTGCAATATCAACCACGACGCCTTAATACGTGTGCTGCTTACCTGGCTAAGATCTCTTTAGAAAACTGTTTTGATGCTGTAATTCATAATATTGGTTCACTTACTCTGTTAATGCTTGTAAACAATGATTCCTTATAAATGAAAGTAATATTGACGTTTAAAAAAAATAAGGACAAAATTTTCGTACAAATTATATTAATAAAAACAATAATTTCTTTTTCTACTAGTCGGTAGCTTTTCTTCCTAGGAAAATTAGGACGTAATTAATTTAAAAGTCGTGTGTTTGTTTACAAAGCCATGTGATTTTGCGACGTAAGAATCTACAAACAAAATCTTTAAACAGAGTTTCGATCCTCGAATATCCGACGTATTTAATAAGCCGTACGCAACATAGGTATGGGTTTCCATAAATCAAAACTTCTCTAGTTCCGATAATACCCTTAACCAGAGCAAACAAGGGTCCCTCCCTCACTCGTCTTTGCGCATAAAGGATAAAACTGTAAATTTAAACCAAATTTAGGAATATTCGTATCTCATCGTCGTTTTCTTCTTCCACCTTCTCTTTCGCGATTCCCAAACGCAATCGCTTTTATTTTCCAGCCGGGAATTATCTCCGATTACCGTACGAAATTTCCCATTCGTGCGTTCATCAAGGATTTCGCTCGCTTTCTTTCATCCTCACTCACTCGATTGCTGAAATTTATTTCGGCTGCTTTTGTCCCTAGCTTCTCTTTTGTGAGTCTTAGCTAATTTGCTTCCGATTTCTGCTTTGCTTAGCTCAATGTCTTCGTTTATTATATTATGCTGATGAACTGAAGATGTTTTTGTTGTTTTACTCGTCACCTTTCAGAATATGGGACAAAAGAGATGGTTGTTCTTACTGCCAATTTTTGTTTATTTTCTTTTATTTTCACGTGGAAGAGGTGAATAATGCCAACTTCTATAATGATTTTGTCTCTTCTCTTTATGGAGAACTCAGTTTTCAGTTTCCTCTCTCACACATTTTGAATTTTCTATGTGCTAATAGTGCTTTGGGGAAAAATTAGAACCAACTCTCTGGCTAGT